>JASCZW010014174.1:0-23572 GCA_034211315.2 Aedes japonicus | reverse complement strand
TATGTAATCAAAAATGGCATAAGTTCAGCAAAAACCGACAAAATCATGCTGGCATCATGAGTTCAGACTCTATTAATAAATTTTTGGATACCAACTTGAGCGAATCTTTCATTTTCTCACATTTCTGGTTAAGCTTGAAGATTACCTTTACGGGTTTCGAATGACCTTAATTTGGCTTAATCTAATCGATGTTTCTGGTAATACATACTAGATACACAGAAAATAGTCAAAAGTTATAAACTAACTGTTCAAATAGAAACAGGAACAATGATATAAGAATAATAACATAGACCCAATAACAGGGACACATTTTTTCTTATGCTCCAAACTATGGCCTAATTTATAAATTACATAGTAAAATGTGTGTGTCACTGTAAAATTTGACAGAAATGCAAAACATGCAAAACAAAACTACAGTAATACAATATCTATTTAGTGGGAATTTGAATGTCTTGAAATAAGGCCGATCGATCATAACGGCTGTGTCGTTAATTATGAGTACACCTAAAAATTGCAATATTTAAATATGTTTTATTTATTTTGCAACTCAAATTCATTTGCATTGTTTAATCACCATCAAAAAAGCCTTTTACATCAGTATTGATTTAATTTTTCGTAGATCTGGCCTTTTTCTTGATGTTTCTCATGAGGTATTGCACAACCGTACCATTTGATGGTTTTGCTTACGTTTATCCAGCCGTTTTTTAATTTGATGATGACATCTGCTCCTATAGCTTTCTTCCACAGCTTTCCTTTCATCAAAGCCCAAAGTTTCTCACTGGGCCTTATTTGCGGGCAATTTGCAGTATTTATCGCCTTTTCCACAAATTGGACGTTGTTCTCTTCATACCAGTCCAAGGTGGCACGTGCACAGTGGCAGGATGCCAAATCAAGCCAAAACAGTGTCGAACCGTTGTGTTTCGTTTGTTCGCAAGGCAAGCAACACATTGACACTAAACAGCTGTCAAAATAAGCCATAGTCTTTTTTCATACAGAACCTCAAAGGTGTACTCATAGTTAACGATGCAGTCCTTATGTGAAAATCACTCAGGTGTTTTAAAGTGGTATAATTTCAATTTGTCTTGTAAAATTATGTGTTAACTATAACGAATATTACTCAAATCGGAAGAAATAATAAAAATAAATTATATGAAATTTTACTAACAATAAACCTAAATGATGATACGAAGTTGCATCCACTAATAGACCCAATATGGTGCTTATAGACCGACATGAATCCATCAAAAATGTTCATCTTTCGAAAGAAAGTTGTTTCATTTCTCGGGGTTAAAAACAGTAAACGTCTTATTAAGCTAATCCCAAGCTACACAAAACAGACATTATTTGATGTAGTTACTTGATTGTGACTTAATTGAGTTGCATTCAAGTACATTTAACCAAATTGCAACGTGTGTTCTGCTTGGGATCTAAGCCAACGGTTTACTAGTTGTATATTGTTTCTAGCTCAATTACATTATGAGTTACAATTGAAAATGTACTGCTACATATTTGGCTATTATAAAAAAAAAAAAATTCGACAAATCTTCTTTAAATATAAAAATGGATTTCTGTCTGTCTACCTGTCTGAACCTAATAGACTCGAAAACTACTAAACCGATCGGCGTGAAATTTTGTATGCAGGTATTTTTGGAGCCGGAAAAGGTTCTTGTTAGTTAATGTTAGTTAAAGACCCCTCCCTCCTCTGAAAAGGGGCGCTCCCATACTAATGAAACACTCATTTCTACATAACTCGTGAACTGATCAAGTAAAAGAAACCAAATTTAGCATGTGTGAGTTTTTAAAGGCAAGAAAGGTTTCTATAGTAGCTTGAGAACCCTTCCCGTCCTAAAAGAGGGGGCTCCCATACAAATAAAATACAAAATTCTGCATGACTCGAGAACTAATCAAGCAAATGGAACCAAATTTAGAATGTGATGGTTTTTGAAGATAAAAAATGATTCTATGGTGATTTGAGACCCCTCCCCTTTCTGAAAGGGGGGGATCTCATACAGATGAAACGAAAATCCTTGCATAACTCAAGAACTAATCCGGGAAATGGAACCAAATTTGGCATGTGGAAATTGTTGAAGGAGAAAAATGTTTCTTTGGTGATTTGAGAGTTTAATAAAGCAAATGGAACAAAATATGGCATGTGGAGCTTTCTGAAGAAGATAAATGTTTCTAAGGTGGTTTGGACTCCTTCGCCTTCTGGAGGGAGGAGGAGGGGCTTCCATACAAATGAAACACAAATTTCTGCATTACTGGGGAACTAATCAAGCAAATGGAACCGAATTTGGAATGTGGAGGTTTTTGGATACAAGAAATGTTTCTAAAGTAGTTCAAGACCCCTTTCCTTGTTGAAGGAGGTGGGGTTGGGGATCCCATATAAATGAAAAGCAAATCCTTGCATAACTCGAGAACAAATCAGGGCAATGGAACCAAATTTGGCATGTGGAAATTTTTGAAGGAGAAAAATGTTTCTATTGTAATTTGAGACTCTTCCGCCATATAAGGAGGGGACGGGCTCTCAAACAAATAGAACACAAATTTCTGCATAACGTGAGAACTATTTAAACAACTGAAACCAAAATTGGCGTGCGGAGTTTTTTGAATGCAAGAAATGTTTCTTTGGAGATTCCAAACACAAATTGGGTAAACACAAACCAAACATGAGAATTATCCAGATAACTAAAACACAAACTGTATATTTCTCGGGTGAGAAGAATGTTCTGATAGAAGCTTGAACCCCTTCTTAGTCAAAAAAAAGGTTTTCTTTCCAAGAAAGCAACCATTGTTCATTCATTTAGGGGCAGGCGTAGCAACGCTCGCACCGGGGTCAGCTAGTGGTTTATAATTTTCGTTTGTGTGATAAAAAAAATTTCCAGTAAGCCAAACTAAAATTCCATGAGTATCTTTTGACAGGATGTATGACACAACGCCTAGCTTTTGATCAATTCAAGACTTTTGTAAACATTTACAAATTTATTGTCGGAACGATCTTTTTTTTGCCGGTCACTGTACACCGTGCACTCAATGTTACCTAATTTACTCTTCAAATTTACTGCCATCTAGATCAAAACAAATTCCGCCTGCCGCAGCACTCATTGTTATTCAACCTCCCACCAGATACATACTTGCAAACATGATTAAAAAACTGAAAACATTGCTCATCCCCCTTTTATCCCGGTTGAGCTTGTTCCCTTTTTGCGTGCCAATCCCGAAATTATGCGTGTACGCAACCGTAAATAGATGCCAACCGTCGATAAGAGGTGAGCCTGTCTGCAATCCTTACTCTTTCTCGCGGTGTGCAGCCTTTTTTCGTTTCTCATACTCCCCCAGCCTCCACAAATTTATTACTTTGTCGATAAATTTGGGAAGAATCCTGTTCGCCGACGACGCGTTGTTGGTTTTACCCTCGCATGAGAGTGGGAAAATGAATCATTCGGTTCACTGCGCCCGCCGGTGATTTCTTCGCAATGTTTGAATATTGTGGGCTGGTTGGTAATTGTTCCAAAACCCGGGAGACAACTTAATGGATGGTTTCATCGTTCAAAGGCGTTCTGCTTAAATTCAACATCTTAATTCCAAGTATTTAGTTCACCACGGGGTTGCACAATTTGCTCAAAACCGAAATGATTTTCATTACACAATCGCCACAAAGCATACGCTCACAAAATAGCTGACCTGGCAGTAATTCCACGGGCATCTGCTTCCCGTTTTTCCCTCGCCCATAGGTCTTTTCAAAGTGCAGCCTATCTGCTTTCATCCATTATGCTGCTCTAACTATCATATCTCGGTCCGACGATGCGATGGAACATCTCTCGCATGCTTCTATGATATATGCAACTATTTCGAAATTTCTGCTGCCATCCCTTTTCTGCTGCATCGAAACTCCTCGCGGACCCCTAAAACCATCAATAGTTTTGACCCAAATCCATAAAAATTAACTGCTCATGTGATAAGAGGAATTTACGACAGTTTTCCCACTCTCTGGCTTTCTTTTGCTTCTTTACTTTGCTCAAGTGGCGTTTTGAAGGGGTTTTCCATGCATGCATAGTTGCATGTATGCAGCAGCTATGCACTGTGGAATTTTATGTTCGTTCATCCTTTGCTTTTTTTTACCGGGAGAATGATGATGGCGTTCTTTCTTTCTTTCTTGTGTTATAAAAAAATAGTTTTCGTCGTTTTCGCGAGTCTTCCACTTCATTCAACTTAAAACCCTGGCTTTCAGCGAACCAAACGAACTGAAACTTTGTCGCTTGGAATAGAGAAGGATCATATTTTTGTCTCTGGCGAAAGCTACCAATTTTTGTGGAAAGATTATGGCCGTGATCCAAGTTGATGATTGTTGGTAAATGGTTATTTATTGAATATCAAATATCGTCAAGAAGGTGGTATCCTATTTATGCACTCATATTTCAATTTCAATCGCACTGTTGACCATGTTTGAAAAATACAATCAACAATTTATGCTTCGCACTTGCCGACGCCTACTGCATACTGATTATGGTAGATGCGACAATGTTTCATGCCGTCTGCGATCGATCGTTCAAGACGCACCTAAGAAGGAATGTTGAATATTATGGAACGGTTGTTGCGGACATTAAACGTAGAGTTGCATCTGCCAGCCATAATAACATAGGCGTAGCCAGGGGGGGTTTCCGTTGCCCCCTCCCTAACTTTTGATTTTATTTTTAGAATTTTATTATTTGTTTAAATTTTTTATTAGTTATTTTTTATCCCTAGCAGGTTTCAAGGTAACTTGTTGCAATACAGTTGATGTTACTCCAATGCTACTCAATTAAGTTACAATCACGTGACTGTAACCGAATATGACGGTTTTGTGTTGCTGGTGAAGTTTGTCAGATTGCTTCTTCGCCTAAATAAAAATGCCAAACTAAGCGAAGTTGCCTCGATTTTGTAACAAGTTGTAGCAGAAAAGCGTAAAAAGTGGACACCCTTGAGATTTTTTTAAAAATAGTAACGACTAATAATTTCATTACAATCTTTTCCATTTAACCCAACCTATCTAGCTTAGAGTATGCTAAAACCCCAAGCATCACACAACTGGCAAAAATGGTTCCAGCAGCTCGATTGTGACTTCAAGGGAGTTAGAAAGAGAAAAAAAATATTTTGAAAAATAAAAATTTAAGGAGAATTTATTACTCACATCAACCGAAACTTTTTTAAATTATAAATGTTACGTTATAAACGTAGTATACACAAATATTTTTTTTCAAATTCAAAATTCAAATTCAAAATGGCGGCCGTTAGAGTGCGTTGAAAAAGTCGTTATATTTTGCTTGTGCCAGCTCTTCTGGTCGCAGTTTTGATCTGACTACATTGATAATATTTACAGCTAGGAGATGAATTGAAAAAAAAACAAGTAAAAACAAAAATTGCACATTTGGTATAACGTTTTTGAAAAAATCCACATTTTTTCCGCCATTTTATCACATTTTTCCATAGTTAATAATAAAATATTAAAATAATTTTTCATTCATATAGAAGGTAAAACTATAATAAAGAAATCCTATAAGTTCCAGCTAAATCGAATAATTAGTTTTCGAATTGTCACCGGCATAAACTCCAAAAATGCTGTTTCGAGAAAAACGCGTTGAAAATACACCGTGTCCAATATATTCTCATACACTTTTTCTTTGCATTGGTGTCGTGCAACTACTCAACATGCTTCACGTATGTGTTGGTGTAGTTTTGCACTATGTTTATACAAACGCTTTTAGGTTATGTCCGATTGTTTTCTTTCGGTGTTTATCTTTTACCAGCGATGAAGGAGTTTCATGCTGTGGTGATAAAAAAGCCCGGGCGCTATTTTCAGAAATATGAAAAACCTCGGAGTAAAGCGGGATTTTGTGTACCGGACCATCCGAAGGTACCGTGACACCTGCTCGTTGGATGACCGGAAGAGATCCAGTCGTACTCGTACGGTGCGGACTGCACGAGTTGTTAAAGTGGTCAGGGAACGGATTAGACGAACCTCACAGCGCACAGTGGGAAAAATGGGACCCGAATCACAACTAATTAAAGGCCGCTGGATAAGTGTAAAACAGCTTATCTTATTTTAAAAAAATGCGAGGAATCGAATGATGATGGTTTCACCTTGGGCAGACCCCGGTCAGTGGCTCATTTTGCCCGATTTTCCCCTAATTTCGGAAGATTATTGCATCCATTTGTGCTGCACTATTGTAGAAATGTCTGGAGAATCCAATGGATCCAACTGTCCGGGGAACTGAATGAAGAGAATGTCGTTTTGTGTAAACAATGATGTTGTCCATTTTACCCGCTTTTTCCCTACATACTGGAAGAATCAATAGATAAAATGCGATTTTTGGAATAGCTGCGCATTAGAAACAAATCAAATGCACTACAATATTATGAAAATGTCTGGAAAATCTAATGAAGTTGATGTCGACCTATGCAGACTTCGAGAAATGGCTCGTTTTGCCCAATTTTCCCTTAATTTTGAAAAAATAATTGAATAATCCTACATTTATCATATTTTCACTAATAAAAATGTCTGGAGAATCCAATGAAGGCAATATCGTCTTGTAAAAACCTCAAGAACTGTCCATTTTGCCCGATATTCCTCATATATTGAAAATACTAGATATGTCATGTGGTTTTGGTATATAAATGCAATGCACTATTGTGAATGGAGGAGATTTCGACTTGTGTACACGTCAGTTATTGAATCCTAGAGGGTGTGAGCTGTTTAGTGGAATACCTGTAGCTAGAAATTAGAAGAAAAATTAGTATTTTCCATTTAATTCCAACTACCTTTGCTTATCTTGACAGATACGCGTATTTCGTCTACAATGTGCAGACTTCTTCAGTGTCTGACATAATCAACAATAGTTTGCGGCTGTCGCTCTCCATCCTCGGTCACGCCCAATGCTCGCCAGATCAAGCTCCACTTGGTCCGCCCAGCTGCAAGTTTGCAGGGTTGTTGTCCAGCATACTTGCAACATGCCCTGCCCACCGTATCCTTCCGGCTTTGGCCACCTTCTGGATGCTGGGTTCGCCGTAGAGTGCAGCGAGCTCGTGGTTCATTCTTCGCCGCCACACTCCGTTCTCCTGCACACCGTCGAAAATCGTCCTTAGCACGCGTCGCTTGAAAACTCCGAGTGCATGCATGTCCTCCTCGAGCATGGTCCATGTCTCATGTCCGTAGAGGACCACCGGTCTTATTAGCGTTTTGTACATGGTGCATTTCGTGCGGGGTTTTTAGACCGCAGTTTCTTCAAGAACCCGTAGCAGGCACGACTTCCACTGATGATACGCCTTCGAATCTCACGACTCGTATTGTTGTCAGCCGTCAGTAAGGATCCGAAGTAGACAAATTCCTTGAAGGTATCTCCGTCTATCGTGGCATTACTTCCTAGGTTGATTCGGTCGTGTTCGGTTCCGCCTACCAACATAGTAGTTTGTTTTCGACGCATTCACCACCAGTCCGACCTTTGCTGCTTCGCGTTTCAGGCGGGTGTACAGCTCTGCCACCGTTCCAAATGTTGTTGCGATAATGTCCATGTCGTCCGCAAAGCAGACCAGATTTCGTGAAAATCGTACCCTGCCAGAGCGATGTTGAATAGTAGGCATGAGAGCCCGTCACCTTGTCGCAGTCCCCGACGAGATTCTAATGAACTGGATAGTTCACTCGAAACCCTTACGCAGTTTTGCACACCGTCCATCGTTGCTTTGATGAGTCTGGTCATCTTCTCAGGTATGCCGTTTTCGTTCATAATTTTCCATAGTTGTGTGCGGTCGACACTGTCATATGCCGCCTTGAAGTCGATGAACAGGTGATGCGTTGGGAACTGGTATTCACGCCATTTCTGGAGAATTTGCCTTACGGTGAAGATCTGGTCCGTCGTCGATCGGCCGTCAACGAAGCCGGCTTAAGAACTTCCCACGAACTCATTCGTTTTAGGTGACAGACGACGGATTATGATCAGGGATAGCACTTTATAGGCGACATTCATAATTGTGATCGCTCTGATGTTTTCACATTCCAAATGATCGCCTTTTTTATGTATGGGGCAGGTAACCCCTTCCTTCCTATCTTCCGGTGGCTGTTCGATTTTCCAGATCCTGGCTATCATCCGTTGCAAGCAGGTGGCCAACTTTTCTGGGCACATCTTGATGAGTTTAGCTGCGATACCATCTTTACCAGCTGCTTTGTTGGTTTTGAGCTGGTGGATGGCATCCTTAACTTCCCTCAGAGTGAGAGTTGGATTATTTCCTTCCTCTGTTGCAGACGCGGGTCTGCTGTTTCCACTTCTGCTTATAACATTCCACGTTCTGTCGGATTCCTTGCTGCAGCATTACCGCCCGCGCAGCATTCTTCTCCTCCAGAATCGCTTTACACTCCTCGTCGAACCATTCGTTCCGACAACTTCGTTCCACGTACCCGATGGTACTCTCGGCTGCGTCGTTGATGGCTGCTTTAACTGTACTCCAGCAGTCCTCTAGAGGGACCACATCGAGCTCACTCTCGTCTGGCAACGCTGCCTCGAGATTCTGCGCGTATGCTGAGGCGACATCCGGTTGCTTCAGTCGCTCTAGGTTGTACCGTGGCGGTCGCCGATGCCGTACATTGTTGATGACGGAAAGTTTTAGGCGCAGTTTGACTATGACAAGGTAGTGGTCGGAGTTGATGTTAGCGCCACGGTAGGTCCTGACGTCGATAATGTCGGAGACGTGCCGTCCGTCAATCAGAATTTGGTCGATTTGCGATTCCGTCTGCTGTGGTGATCTCCAGGTGTACCGATAAGGGAGGCTGTGTTGGAAAAAGGCGCTACGAATGGCCATCGCTAGTAGCACACATGTTGCCATTTGGTTGAAATAACATAGATACGACTTGTTAAGTTATATTCAAGTTACTACAACTAATTATGATCGTAGTGTGCTACTTGGGATGTTCTTGGAGGCGGCAAAATCAATGAGTCGTAGGCTGTTTCTGTTCGTCAGTTGGTGGGCGCTGAACTTTCCAATCGTCGGTCTGAATTCCTGCTCCTGGCCTACCTGAGCGATAAGGTCTCCTATGATGATCGGTCCTTCAGTAGGTCGGCGAGTATGCTGGTGCTCCCAATAAAGTTGAGAGATCGGCAGTTCCACGTACCGAGTTTCCAATCGTAAGTCCTTTTTGTTCGCTGGGGTCGTTGCCGTTGGTCTCGGTTCGTACTATTCTGTTGCTGATTTTCCGTTGCAATTCTTTTTACGGCTGGCTCGCAGGGCCGGACACCAACCTCCTCTTTTCCGGAGGACCATAGTACACAGTTGAGCATAGAGTCCTTTCCTGGCACTTGGACGTCAATCAGCAGCCCCTAACATGGGGGACAGACGCTGTTGTGAGCCGCTCCTCCTGGCGAACAGACGTTCAGGTTTGCAGAAACCTAAAGTATGCAAAAAACCCAAGCAGCACACAACCGTCAAAAATGGTTTCAGCAGCTCGATTGTGACTTAATTGAGGCACGGAGCAGTCACCTCTACTGGGTTGAAACAAGTGTGCTACTAGGGAAATTTCTCTTAACCTGCAATGTTAGCTATTAGATTGGCATTGATTTTTCTCCCGCTAGTTGAAAGTTGAAGAAGCTATGTTCAATTGAATTTTCAGTTCCTGGTTAATACACAAAAACTGAATATTCAAACTAATGCTATAGCTTTCAGAACACAAATAATACCAGATTAAAAAACATAGTGGATAGTAAGAAAGAGTATCAACGAAAAATATTCATTTGAACTATTCATGATATGGGCCAAACCGATCAAAGTTACCCCACTGATCAATGTTACTCCGTTTTACGGTACTGATAAGTAAGACAGAAAGCTAGTCAGAGCGAGAAGTTGCAGTCGTGTCCGATCCGATTACGATTTGAACCGAGTTAAACCAATAATAAGGATGCGATGCACGGTGGGCAAAAATGGAACCAAAATCCCATTAATTTAGACGGTGCAGGGTTGGAGTCCTTAAAAATAACATTTTTTATGGCAAAAAAATCAGAAAATCGAATGGTGTTGGTCTCATTTAGGGTTAACCACAGTAAGGGTTCCATTTTGCCCATTTCTTCCCTCATTTTGGATGCAAACTAGATTTATTACCCAAAAACAAAACTTGGTGCTGTTATATCAAACCCAATTGCACTTTATATTTGCATAAAAACCTGAAAAATTGAATGGAATAGATTTCACTTTGATCGGATGGCAGGAAGTGGTCCATTTTGCTAATTTAACCCGATTCTCCCCTCATACTTGAATAAACTCATATACCATGCGGTTCTGAAGATTGGCGCTAGTAATATTACTCTCACTTGCACTGTACTTATGTTAAGAATGTCCGGAAAATCGAATGGTGATGGTTTCGTTCAGGATTGCATCCAAAATGAGGGGAGAAATGGATAAAATGGGACCCTTACTGTGGTCAACCCTAAATGAGGCCAACACCATTCAACTTCCCGCATTTTTTTCCATAAGAAAAGCTATTTTTCAGGACTCCAACCTTGCGCTGTCTTAATTAATGGGATCTTGGTTCCATTTTTGCCCACTGTACGATGGGATTCACACACAAAGTGAGATGGTGGTTTTCCGTAAGGAAAACAAAGTTAATTTGATAAACGCTTGAGAGACGCTTTATTGTTTTCTTACTGTGATTACTCGATCACTCGTATCACCGAATTATAAATAACCGAAACAATACGAAACGCGCCATGCCCGATAGGAAAATAGTGCGTAATACAGCATCGTCACAACCTTTCACAGCCGATGCTCGAACCAAATTCTTTTTTTGTATTTTTCAATTTTAAGTACTGTATTCTTTAAACTATTGCACTACTGTAAGTCATATCTGTATCAATCAAATTAAAGTTTCTAAACAACAATCTATGCTAATCCAATAAAAATTGCAATTGAAGGGTTTCGTAAGAATAAGAGTCCCTCTTCGTGCTTTTTGGCATCTTTATGTTTCTATTGATATCCATGCTCATCTGTTTCATACCAAGCGGGAGAGACTTGGTCTTTTACAAACTGATTCCATTATCTCAAATCCGCTCAACCAATCGCAATGTATTGTGATATATTGGATGGATTATTATAATTTGAGATAACTCAATGCAGACGTCTTCCAAATTTGGCAGATCGACAAGCAATCGGTGGAGAGCTTAGAAGAAGACCGGAAGAATGAGCGATGCACAGTGGGCAAAAATGGATCCAAAAACCCATTAATTTAGATGGCACACGGTAGGAGTCCTGAAAAATAGCTTATCTTATGGAAAAAAAATGCGGGGAAACAAATCGTGTTAGTTTTATTTTGGGTTGACCACAGTAAGTGTCCCATTTTTCCCATTTCTCCCCTCATTTTGGGTGCAAACTAGAATTATTACCCAAAAACTTAACTTGATGCCACTATATTGAACCCAAATGCACTGTAAATTCGCAAAAAATAACTGTAAAACTGTATGGAACAAATTTTACTTTGATCGGATGCCAGGAAGTGGTCCATTTTACCCGATTTTCCCTCCCACAAGCATAAACTCATATACCATGTGGTTCGGGAGATTGGCGCCAGTAATATTACTCTCACTTGCACTGTACTTATGTAAAAATGTCCGGAGAACTGAATGGTGATAGTATCACTTAGGGTTGACCACAGTAAATTGTCCATTTTACCCGAATTCCCCTCATAATTTGATAATCTCAAATATATCATGCTGTTTTGATGATCGGCGCTAGTAATATTGCTCTCACTTGCACTGTACTTATGTAAAAATGTCCGGAGAACTGAATGATGATAGTTTCACTTAGGGTTGACCACAGTAATTGTCTATTTTATCCGAATTCCCCTCATACTTGAAAAACTTCATTTGGGTAAAATGGACCATTTGCTGGCATCCGATCAAAGTAAAATTTGTTCCATTCAGGTCTTCAGCTTTTTTTGGAAATTTACAGTGCATTTTGGGTTCAATATAGTTGCACCAAGTTTAGTTTTTGGGTAATAATTCTAGTTTGCATCTAAAATGAGGGGAGAAATGTGCGAAATGGGACACTTACTGTGGTCAACCCTAAATAAAACTAACACCTTTTGATTCCCCCATTTTTTCCCATAAGATAAGCTATTTTTCAGGGCTCTTACCGTGCGACGTCTAAATGAATGGGTTTTTGGATCCACTTTTTCCCACTGTGCTTCGCTTATTCTTCCGGTCTTCTTCTAAGCTCTTCACCGATTGCCGACAATTTGATTCCCCGCATTTTTTTCCCATAAGATAAGCTATTTTTCAGAACTCCTATCCTGCGCCGTCTAAATTAATGGGATTTTGGATCAATTTTGCCCACTGTGCGATAGTTCTGCGTCTGTTTATAAACAGAAGAACCTTCATAGCAAAACGGATGACCGGATAGAATACATATATAAGCACTAGGTTACTTTTTTGCATGACAATGGCATAAAACAAGAATTATTGAAAAGGTTCATTCCCAGGAAATTCCTCGATCAAATACATACCACTACAAGTCGAGAACACTCGTATGATCTAAGAAGTTGAAGAAGCTATGTTCAATTATGCTACTATCAATTTCGGTATTCATTACTTCTCATTCCTAATTTCCACTTTCGTCAAAAGTGGAGTCACTCAAATTTGAGTAAATGTTACTGGCACAAGTTGACAAATCAAAAACATCCATCTAATTTGTCACTTGTCAATGCAAGTGACATTTACTAAAATTTGAGTGACTCCACTTTTGACGAAAGTAAGTCAAAAAGGACTCAAAACTGAGTTGAAACGGCTGGCCGTGCACCCTATTTAAAATCCTGGCTACGCCTATGTATAATCATCGTCTAAAGCGAAATAATTATGAGTGCAAGTTCTCTTTTAAAGCCAATGACGGCTGGCATTGGCTTTAAACTTTGGAAGGGCGGAATAAAATTTTACGATACTAAGTTTAATTGCTCCGCGCTGATTCAAGTAATTTTCCATCAATCAATTCCGAATCGTTAATCGAAACAATTGTATAAATTTGCGCATCCGATGGCATGCGGCGCCAGAATGCGAGTTTGAACGTCACGCTGCGATGCATAAAGGCACGTGCAATACTATACTGATCGGGATTCTAAGCGAACTTTCCCATTCCGTGCGGTCGCTTAGTCCATTCAAATTAATTGTTCTAGTTTTACAAATCACTTTCTCAGACACAGCGCATCGGCAGAGTCCATTGCCGGGCGCGGGCGTCTTGCAGTGGAGGCCCGGCTCGTCTGTCAATCATAATCAATTTGTCTGGCTGTTTGACAGCGCCAGTTCTGCTGCCAATTCGCATCCATGATCGATTTGGTATGCATTGCACTAACTGGATGGCGGCCTACGATGCAAACCAGTTGCCAGTGCAGTGTGGTAGATAGTTCTTCAGAACCAGAACTAATCCGATTGGGACAAGTGGCATGTTGATTGACGTTACTAGGAATGGTGAATGAGTGTGCCATGGCATAGGTACTCATGTTGAAGGTGACAGTGGGATAGTTAATAATAAGTGTCGTTTTAGTGAGTATGAACCTAGATTGAATTGAAACGGACATGCAGGAGGTCCATTTTACATGTGCATAGTCGTTAGATGATACAGTCTGCTACTTAGAATTTCTGAAGGGAATATACGAGCTTCTGTAATAAAAAGATCGTTTTCTTTTAATAAGTTTCCTGAGTAATAACAATTAGATTAAGATGTGGGGTAGAATTACCCAGTAAACCCAGTACAATAAATCAATATGTATGTGTGATCAAGAAAGCCTTTGCCACGATGCAGTTACTCGATTTTCAAATGCTCCTCACGGATTCCGGTAATTGTTTCTTGAATGTAAGCTGTTTGTGCACTATCTCGGCCGTCCAGATGGTTGACTAGAATACTGGTTTTAGTTGTGTGAAAACTTGAAAGAACCAATGCGGAATAAGGTTGCAGTTTTATGATGCTCGGCGACATTAGAATTATTCTCTGTGCCAACACGTATTTTAACAAATCTCCGTGCATTTAACTTTGACAATGGAAGGATCAGGCGCGAATGTCCCAGTGGAAAAACGCTCTTGTGAACATGTTATCTTTGTTCTTTGTTCTACAGATTCACCTGTTCATCTGTCAGCCAGTTCGTAATTATATTATCAATCAATTATAATTGATGCATGATGGATAACACTGGTCGACAAAATCCGAAAAAGTCTTGAGACCGAGAGCTCCATGCTATTTTCCGTTAGCTTGGGTCCCAAAACCACTGAATATCGTATTTTGACCTCATGCGATTTGCATTTTTCTTCACAAATTGGCATCAAAAATTGAAATTTTGATATATTTTGTGAACCACTCATAAAACTGCCTAAGCTTAAATGTAAATGCTCTACAAGCATTTATTGAATTTTTCAGACGAACAACATTGCAGAAAAAATTGTGTCGATCCGACTTGACCAAAAAAAGTTATGACCTTTGAAAGGCAGCATCAACACGCCAGAGCTCCACCCTATCGAACAATATTGGGCCATCGTCAAGCGGAACCTTAACACGTACTTCCCCAACCCCTCTGAAACAGAAAATTTCAAATTAGCTATCGGATTTTGATGCTGGTTGTGGCAATAGTTCACAAAACTATCGTAGTTTATAGATCTTCACTGGTTATTCCGAAAATTTCTGAAGCTTCGGATTCCAAGGTGGGAGTACTGGGGTAAGTATCTGTCTCGTTGCGAAACATGGCATGCAGCCTATCAAACTTCATGATTTAGCAAAACTAGGTCATCAAAAGACATTTTAAGGATTTTTGACCATACTGGTCACTTATAGCGGCCCTGCAGTATCCGAATTCCTCCGGAGAAGTGTCCATATTCAAATCGTTGCCAAAACTTGGCATGCGACACATCAAACTTCAGGATTTTGAAAAACTAGGTCATGAGAAAACGTTTTGAGAATAACTTACCATACTTGGGGAGGCCCTGCGGAATTCGAATTCCTCCGGGAAAGTGGCAATATTCAAATCCTTTTAAAAACCTGGCTTGCGACATATCAAACTTTATAATTTTGCAAAAATAGGTCTTCGGAGGATATTCTGAGGGTGTCTGACCACTTAGGGAGACCCTGCAGAATCTGAATTCCTCCGGGAAAGAGGTTATTTTCAAATCATTACCAAAACCTGACTTGCGATACATCAAACTTCATAATTTTGCTAAACTTAGTCTTCAGAGGACATTCTTAGGGTGTCTGACCATACTGGCCACTTGGAGTGACCCTACGGAATCCGAGTTTCTCCAGAAAAGTGGCCAAACTGAAATTATTTTCAAAATCTGGCTTGTGACTTATCAAATTTAATTATTTTGCAAAACTTTGTCTTTGGATCAATCAAGATCAAGATCCTTTTCCACCCAGGCTGAATCCGGATCAGCGATGCTCATATTATCAGATTTTGAGTCATTCAAAATTTTGCACAAAAATAATTCACACTATCGAACAAAACACAAACAAAAACGAAAGTCCCGTTTCATAAAAAAAAAACCAACCAAACAACTACTTTTTACAAAGGGTGCTGTCAAGCTAGATAAGACGCGCACATTTTAGTGCACCAAAGCGTAACGAAATTCAGAAAAAGAGTATGAAGAGGACGGACGAATTACAAAACTGAGGCGAAGTCTACTTTTTTTCAATCTATCCTACGAGCATAAGCAAAACGATAAAGTTTCCTGGAAAACGATTTGGTTAGATATATGGTAAGAAATTCAAAGAATGTCCTCCGAAGACCAAGTTTGGAAAAATCCTGAAGTTTGATATGTCGCAAGCCAGGTTATGGACAAGATATGAAAATGGCCTGTTTCCCGGAGGAACTCTGATTCCGCAGGGCCTCCTAAGTGGCCAGTATGGTCAGACACCCCGCAGAATGTCTTTCGAAGGCAAAGTTTTGCAAAATCATGAAGTTTGATGTATCGCAAGCCAGGTTTCGGAACGATTTGAATATGGCCGCTTTCCCGGAGGAACTCGGATTCCGCAAGAGCTTCCCAAGTGGCCAGTATGGTCAGACACCCTAAGAATGTCCACCGAGGATCTAATTTTGCAAAATCCGGAAGTTTGATATGTCGCAAGCCAGGTTTTGGTAATGATTTGAATTTGGCCTCTATCCCGGAGGAGCTCGGACTCCGCAGGGCCTTCCTAAGTGGCCAGTATACTCAGATTCCCTCAGAGTGTCTTCCAAAGGCAAAGTTTTGCAGAATCCTGAAGTTTGATATGTCGCATGCCAGGTGTTTACGCTGGTCACCAATTTAGGGAATTTCAAAACTTTCGACCTAACGAAAGCACACCACTATAATTGATCAGTGAGTGACCCGAATAATAACCGAATATTTTCACTCCATATGATTATTTTAGTCATTCTAGTCAAACACATCCCATCTCATACCACACCGATCGCTTCACGATCATTTGTATAGGCGAGAGATAGGATGTCGAATAACATCGCACCCAGTTAGGTTACTATCATATAATGTAAAACCAGTTAGTTCCAAATAAATCTCCGATAAGACCGGATCGTGTTTGCTAGTTAAGCCGTCGCGTGTAATTTAAAGTTCGAATACAGTTCATAATTCCACCGCCAGAACATAACGTTTTTTAGTTTGTGCGTTATCCGACGACTTAAGTTGAAATTAAGTCACATTCTGAACATTTTGGTCCTTCGAACCGGATTCGTTGGATATCGTGAAATTAAAGTGTATTGTGGCACACCGCGTGGTCACGTATTATTCTCCATAAGGGAGAACGATAGGACACGGGTGATTGACTTTGAACTTTCTGCTGCTGGCTATTGTGTGAAGGTGAAGCGTTCCTGTGCTGCTAATTGCTGTTGTTCCTGCTGTTGTTGTGCTGTTGCTGGTGTACTGCTGTTGTTTTCGACGTACTACGACGGAGCTGTTATCGAAGATTCTCGACGGAACCGGACGGATTTTGCTTGGCGACGGAATCAGGATAAGTACTGAGGGGTCTGAGCAGGTTTGTCTGTGGCGCGGTTCTCTAATGCATGTGAGACCGACGTCGGCGAGAAATTGCATGAAGTGAATGAGTCGTTTAAATAAATCATAAGAAATTGCACGATCAAATTTGTGGCGTCTGATTTATTAAAAGTTGAACTGAGCCTTGACCTTCCACCATCTTATTGGATTTTTCGCATTGTAGGTTGGTTCGCTGTGTCCTTGACCTCCCATTGTTGATTGTTCGCTATTGCCGCCATTGTCAATAATTACCGCGTGGTCGATTCGAGTATCGTGTTCGAGTAAAGTGATAGTGAAGACAATTAATCATGCCAGCAAATGAAGATCTAAGGCTGCTACACAAACAGGAGCGTACGCTACGTTGTTCACTGGACAACATCAAGGAGTTTGTCCAATCGGATCACGGCGGAGATGAAAGTCATTCTCTGAACATGCGCATTGAGAGGCTGGATGATATTTGGCAAAAATTTATCGACGTTCGGATGCGTATCGAATTGATCACCGATGACGTCGACGGAGAGGTATCCACGGACGAAACGGAAGAAACGATGGAAGCGAGACTTCAACGGCATGTTAGGACCCAAAAGCATCGGGATCGTGAGAATACGAAAATTATACGGGATTTCGAGAATGAAGTGTACCGTCTAAAGGAGTCGATGTTAGGGCTTCTTCACGCTAGTTCACGTAACACGGTGCAGGTTCAGCAACCACATCCTGTGGCCGTGCCACATTCGAAAGTTAAGCTCCCGGAGCTGAAACTGCCCACATTCAATGGAAAGATCTCGGAATGGGTTACTTTTCGAGACACGTACAGAAATCTGATTCACAACGACACTGGCTTGTCCGACATGGATAAATTCACGTACCTGCGGACAACTCTCATCGGTGATGCCCTCCAGGAGATCGCATCGATCGAAATTTCTGCCGCCAACTACCCGATTGCATGGAAAGCTTTAGAGAACGCTTTCGAGAACAAGAAGTTGCTAGTGATGAATCATTTGGACTCGTTATTTGCCTCAGAACCACTTCGTCAGGAAAATTTCGAGTCATTAAGCAAACTCGTGAACGGGTTTGAGAAAAATCTGCAAATGTTGGCGAAAATCGGTGAAGCCCCAGAAGGTTGGAGCGCGTTGCTGCAGTACATGGTCTGCAAACGGCTGCATCCCACTACCCTGCGACATTGGGAGTCACATTATAACTCTAAAGAAGTTCCGAAATATGCAGATTTAATTAAGTTTTTAAAAAGTCACTGTTCGATGTTGCAGTCTATTCCAGCTGGAAGGCAATTCCAGGCTGAACCGAAGAAAATTGTTCGTCCTTCTACCAGTCATGCAGGTATCCAGTCGTCTGTATGCTGTCCATTCTGCGGCGATGCTGCGCATTCCGCGTTTAAGTGTGCCAAATTCACGAAAATGAGAATTTCAGAAAGAGTCGATGCCGTGAGGAAAAATTCACTCTGCTTGAACTGCTTATCACCAGGGCATTTTGCAAGATTTTGCACTCGAGGATCGTGCCAACAATGTGGCCAACGTCACCACTCGTTGCTTCACGCGAACTCATCGACCACCGCGAATTCACAGTACAAATCGGGACCGTTTCAAGGGAATCAGTCAAATAAGAAGTCATCTGGACAGAACACGCAACCACCACATGCTAAGCCAACATCAAACGGTCACTCACTCAACACTCAGCCAACACAACAAAATCACTCAGAAACTGCTCCGAATTCCGCCACAAATGCAATTCATACTCATTCACACAACACCGCCACAGACACCCCCAGTACAAGCTACCACACTGCTCCATTTGCAACCACACAACATGTACCACACACTGTTTTGCTATCTACTGCTATAGTCAGTCTACAAGACCAATATGGCAATTCTTTGATCGCTCGCGCATTGCTGGACTCTGGGTCTCAGTGTTGCTATATTTCTGAAAATGTTTCCCAGAAGCTCAAGTTCAAAAGAACTCGTGAGCATCTACCAATTGTTGGAATCGGCGGGTCTCGCACTGCTTCTACTCAAGCAGTTTTCGCTAACGTGCATTCTCTTGTCACTAATTACGTGACGAACTTGAAGTTTCATGTATTGCCGCGTGTTACCGTTGATTTGCCCACTCGAGGCATCGACATTCGATCGTGGAATGTACCGAAGGAAATTATGCTAGCTGATCCAACGTTCAACGAGTCTGGATCTGTTGACCTGATCATTGGGGCGGAAATCTATCTGGAGTTGATGGTTGCTGAACGCCAGATCAAGCTAGGAGAAACTGGTCCGACATTGCAGAATACACTATTGGGCTGGATTGTTTCCGGAGGCATTCCGGAAGTATCAACTTCACTCACAACGGTATCGTCTTGCGCTACAGAGAGCATTGAAGAAGGGTTGGCACGTTTCTTCGAGTTGGAATCGTGTCGCACCACCAGCACTCTATCGCTGGAAGAATCAGCATGCGAACAACATTTCGTGAAAACGACAACACGGGATGTGGAGAGACGATCATCAAAAACCATTCCGCATGTTTGCCCTGACCACCGTAACGTACGGTACCTCATCGGCGCCATATTTGGCAACACGTTGCCTCAAGAAGCTAGCGGAGGAAGAGAAATCAAATTTTCCTGCCGCATCGGAAACCATCATTTACGAATTCTACGTTGACGACATGCTGAAGAGCGTGGACAGCGTTGAGGATGGAGTGCAGCTTTCTAAGGATCTCATCCACGTGCTAGGCACGGCTGGAATGACGTTAAGAAAATGGATCTCAAATTCCCAAGAGATTATGGACAGTATTCCACCATATTTTAGGGGATGACCGCTTGTCGTTAAATCCCGACCCATCGAATTCTATCGTCAAGACTCTCGGGCTGAAGTGGGAACCTCGATCGGACGTGTTTAGATTCAGTGTACCTCAGTGGAATCCTGCTACTGAGATCAACAAGAGGATCATATTGTCTGATTTTGCGAAGCTCTTCGATCCGCTAGGCTTGGTTGGACCTACATTAGTCCAAGGCAAGGTATTTCTTCAGGATCTTTGGAGAACAAAGTTTTCCTGGAACGAAACCCTTTCCGAAGAACTTCAAAACGGTTGGCGAGAATTTCGAGAAGCTTTAGAAGGATTACGGCTATTACAAGTACCTCGTTGGATTGCCTTTGGAAGCGATACTATCTCCGTCGAACTCCACATGTTTTGTGATGCTTCCAAGAAAGCATACGGGGCATGTATATATCTTCGGTGCACGTCGTTCGATGGTACAGTCACAGCTTCGCTGCTCACAGCGAAATCTAGGGTAGCGCCTCTTGAAGACCTGGAAAAGAAGCGGAAACAAACCTCCATACCACGATTAGAATTGTCATCCGCACTCACCGGTGCGCATCTTTTGAGAAGGTCGTTCACAGCATTAAGATAACAGCTCGACCATACTTTTGGACTGACTCTATGATCGTAAAATGTTGGATCGCTTCTCCACCCTCTCGCTGGAATATGTTCGTGGCCAACAGAGTGTCGGAGATTCAACACATCACTCGTGGAGGAATCTGGAACCATGTTGCTGGGTTGGAGAATCCCGCAGACGTGTTATCCCGTGGGATGACGCCTGATCTACTGAAGGACTATAAAATGTGGTGGCAAGGCCCACCCTGGCTTGAACTGGACAAGACATCTTGGCCGACAACAGCTACTACTTGCACTCAGGACCTGGATCCCGATCTCCTAGAGGAAAAACCTGTAGTAGCGGCCCCAGCACAAATAATTGAGACCAGCCCAATCTTCGGTCTACGGTCGTCTTTGGACGATTTGATCCGAATAGTAGCTCTTATCAGAAGACTCGTCCACAATTGCAAGAATCGTGAAAATCGTAGAGTTGGCTTCATAGGGCGCCAAGAGCGAGAAGAAGCTCTGAGGCAGTTGCTCATTCTAGCTCAGCGGGAAATGTTCCCAGCAGACCTTATCGAGTTGCAGAAAAATGGCGAAGTCAAGTCTACATCGAGGATTAACCAACTAACGCCACGTTTAGTAAACGGATTGATCCTGGTCGGCGGCCGGCTGGCAAATGCCAACATTTCGACTGGCCGAAAGCATCCAATTATTCTTGATAATCAACATCCGTTGGCTAATCTCATTGCCGTCGATTACCACCTCAAACATCTACATGCTGGACAACAACTACTGATTACCAGCATGCGAGCAAGATACTGGCCAATTTCAGCTCGGAACTTGGCACGCATGGTCATTCATCGCTGCGTGAAATGCTTCCGTGCTCGACCGAAGCGTCACGAGCAAATTATGGCGGACTTACCTACCGAACGAGTAACTCCAGCTCCTCCCTTCTTGAGGGTGGGCGTGGACTACTGTGGTCCCTTCAACATAAAATCTCCGTCCAGGAAGGGAGCACCCATCAAATGTTTCGTCGCCGTATTTATATGCCTAGTGGTGAAGGCTGTCCATCTGGAGGTCGTGGGAGACCTCACGAGTCAAGCGTTCATCGCGGCATTAAAAGATTTATCGCCCGACGTGGTCGGCCTGAAATAATCATGTGCGATAACGCAACTAACTTCATCGGAGCACGGCGCGAGTTAGATGAATTACGGAAACTATTCAATAGTCAGGAATTTGCGAGAACAGTAGCTGAAGAGACAGCGATGAACAACATCAACTTCAATTTATCCCGGCAAAGTCTCCGAATTTCGGTGGCCTTTGGGAGGCTGCCGTGAAATCGATGAAAGCACATCTGAAGCGTACCGTGGGCAACACAATTCTTTCATCGGATGAAATGGCAACTTTGATGGCGCAAATCGAAGCCTGCCTAAACTCGAGACCATTGTCACCGATCTCGAATGACCCGAACGATATGGAAATATTAACTCCCGGTCACTTTCTAGTGGGAAGGCCACTCACGGAAATACCAGAACCGTCGCTTCAAGACATCAACGAGACCAGGTTGTCGAGGTGGCAGCGAACTCAGAATTTTCTCCAACACATCTGGAAACGCTGGTCTACTCAGTACCTTTCAGAACTTCAAACTCGAATAAAATGGACCAGGCAACGGAACAACGTCTTCGTCGGAACCATGGTGCTGTTATGTGAAGATAATACACCACCTCTCAGATGGCGCATGGGACGAGTCACTGAGATTCATCCGGGGAAAGATGGAAACATTCGGGTTGTTAATATTCGCACGAAGGACGGAGAGTACCAACGAGCGATTTCCAAAGTTTGTGTCCTCCCTATACGGGACAACGATGCAACTTCAACACTATCTCACAGAGAGGATTAATTCCGTCTCCATCAAACGCTTTGGCGTCGCGGAGACCTGCGGGTCTCCGCGTACCAGTTAAGTCTTTGTTTTTCAACATATATGAAAAAGCTCAGAGAATGTTTTGTCATCCGTAGTTAAGTTCTCGCCGCGGCTGGAGCCGCACGTCCGATGTTTGATGTTCCGTATGCCTCCATCTAGTGGTTTCACTCAACTCACTTCCTGTATAACATTGTTATCAATGCGTCAAGTATTCTGTGGGGTTGTGGATGCCCCACGCAAAGTTATGTGTCTTGTAACGTCTCTTGTAAATCGTGATATCAAGCACCATTCCGTTTGATCAGCAGGGTACATCGGTAAAGCTAATCATGCATCCATCATCGACATCTGCCTAAGAATAAGGAACTCGCCATGAAGCCTCAACCTGAACGGAACATACGGTTTGGAAAATCTGTCATCATCTCAAGGAGGGTCAACGGTAGCGCAGCAGCGCTAGCGGAGGCGGACGGCCTCCGCGGACCAGGGAAGTCGTTTGTCATTTGCATTTTACATTTAAAAATCGCCTCTCATCTCATTCATAGAATCCCCGTCGATGCAGTTCCCATCCGGGACGAAGGATGACCGTGCGATGTCGATTCAAGGGATAAAGCGATGCCGAAAGATAAACGTGTGATGTCGATGGATGTGACGTACAACCTCGCCAAACAGGATGAACGGGCGACGACGAGACAGCCAGATATTGAGGATTACATCTCAGCAGCTGCAACATGAGATTACTTGTGTATACGTTTATTATGATCTGCATGTTAGGTGATAGGCATAGTAGTTTTGTATAGCTATCAAAGTATATAGGATTAGATTGAAACTAGATATTTCAAGGCGGCCGGCATGTTTACGCTGGTCACCAATTTAGGGAATTTCAAAACTTTCGACCTAACGAAAGCACACCACTATAATTGATCAGTGAGTGACCCGAATAATAACCGAATATTTTCACTCCATATGATTATTCTAGTCATTCTAGTCAAACACATCCCATCTCATACCACACCGATCGCTTCACGATCATTTGTATAGGCGAGAGATAGGATGTCGAATAACATCGCACCCAGTTAGGTTACTATCATATAATGTAAAACCAGTTAGTTCCAAATAAATCTCCGATAAGACCGGATCGTTTTTGTTAGTTGAGCCGTCGCGTGTAATTTAAAGTTCGAATACAGTTTATAATTCCACCGCCAGAACATAACGTTTTTTAGTTTGTGTGTTATCCGACGACTTAAGTTGAAATTAAGTCACGTTCTGAACA
>JASCZW010014173.1:0-23569 GCA_034211315.2 Aedes japonicus | reverse complement strand
ATCGCCAGCGATTAGTCACACTGCTACACTCCGGGAATGTGTCGCAACGCGCCGGTTGTCGGCGACCCGTAATAATTTGTAGACCATGTCCCGCTGGCCTTCCGGTTCACGACGCATGGTCGCACGTAAGCACGTAATTCGTCCCCACTGTCGCTCGGTAGAGTGATGATTTGTAGCCTTTTGCCTAGCTCACAGTTGGCAGCGACTAAGCGGAAGGCCGGAAGCACCAACAACCCCCCCAGGTTGACCTTCGTCATGGCAGGAATGGTAGGTGGAGGGAACAGGTTTTCACCATTGGTTGTGATGGCTGCAAATAGTACTGTGAGTGTGCTGGTTTCGGGTTAGGGTGACTGATGTCAGAGTTCGGGGGTTTAAGAATAAAGCACTGTTTATACTATACATCTTTTTAATGTGTGTTTTGACGTAAACTTAAACGTAAATGTAACGAAAAATGATAGGTTTTGAGCATTGATAGCTAAGTTATTTCGTAATAGATTTGTAAACAACGAACAGTCAACCGGCAAAATTAGGACAACATTTTTTTCTGTTAACAATCTTCCGCATTCGCTTGATCTGTTCCTAAAACAGTTTCTAGTGTCTGGGCCTGAGAAAATGGCGTAGGCGTCCCGAGCAAGAACGAATATTTTGATAACTGATTTTGGTATTTAATAACGCCACATAAGAGGTCAAATACCTGAGGATAATGTGTGAATTCCCAATTGAGGTAAGACAATACCCGAATGTTCACCCTCAGGTCTTCCCGGGTATCCCAAATAACAAGATTTGTTATGAGAGAGATATTTTGTTTGTAATTCTTAGGTATTTAACCATTTATGCTACGCTTATTACTACAAACTTCAGTAATCAAGATAAAAAATAGATATTCATATGTTACTAGAAAGGAGAATAAAAATTAGTATTTTCCATTTAATTCCAACTATCTTGCTTATCTTGACAGGTACGCGTATTTCGTCTACAATGTGCAGACTTCGTCAGTGTCTTGTACTAATAACTCGACGCGGTATTCCACTTAACAGCTCAAACCCTCTGGGATTCATATGCTATTTTTTCTGCTCGGGGTCCGATTGGCAAAAACTGTGCATTTACCATCATTAACAGAAATAAATATTCGGGAATATGTACAAAATAACAAAGCCGAGGGGATATTTTTTTGAATCGGATCTCAAATACGAGTGAAACGTTGTGAGATGGAGAAACGAAAGATTGTGAAACGTTTCCTCACTCTGCGCTTTCATGATCTTTGGATCGTATTATTGTATTATTGCAATGAGCAAAGAGTGAAAGTTTTTTGGAAATGATTTTTCCAACACTGTTTTTCGGAAACGAAATTCATCTAAGCAAAGCCTAGGAAAAATAATATATAAATTGTGTTGGTCGTCAAGCTGAAAGAATGTTTTCTTATAGTGTTGGAAAAAAATGAGTTCTTGGACTTTATGGCGGCTCATGAAAGTAATTGAACTTAGGCATTCAGTTATAACTTTTGGTAAGTTATCATTTAATTCACTTAACTGCCAATTTTGGGCTCGTTTATAGGTAATAAAACAAAGGAAACAACAAAAACAAAACCTAAAATCATCATATTATACACCTATGACGAAATGTAAACATTTGTTCTTTACAAATTGCCCGCTTATTCCTTAACTTACATTTTAATGCAATGTAATGGGATCACACATACTAATGCAATCAAAGAACGGAGTGGGGTTTGAACCCCGCTTCTACCGGAAATTTCTTGATTCAGCAAAAATAAAATGTTGTCACTGAACTATGGGGAAAGTTTTATCAAGCAAAGCTTAGGAAAAACGAGATGAACATGGAGGGGGGAGAGACTTATATTTTCCTCAATGTTGCGTGACATGATTTGTGACTCTTGAAATGTTGAGGCATCTTTTATTTGGCTTTCTTTATCAACCTTTTATTTGGAAAAACATGTTATTTCGATCTTCTTTTTGCGTCATGATGAATTTCCTGAATCTTTTCATATCATTCGTCCAATGACAAGTATAAGTAGTAACTGGAGCATAAGACTGACTGAAAAGTTTATAATAAACCGATTAACTTGTTTATGTTTCGTTACTCTACAACAAAAATGATACAAAACACTTCAGATAAAGTTCTGTCCAGCTCATCGACGATGAAACCTTCGTCAAAATGGATTACAGCTTCCTTGCCAAAAATTCTACATGGCTACGGCACGAGAAGATGTTCCTGCGAAGTTAGAGTTTACTTTTATGGACAAATTTGCCAAAAAAAAACTGATGATTTGCAGCTGCGGAGCAAAGACCAAAGTGTTCGTGACGAATAAGACGATGGACTCAAAGCTGTACAATGCCTCAAAAACCGCATACTACCTTTCATTAAAGCCCATAAAGGTCCCGTGAAGTTTAGGCCAAATTTGGCGAGTTGCCACTACAGCCGGGAAGTCATCCAGTGGTACCGCGATAATAACGTAGATTCCATCGATAAAAACATAAATCCACCCAACTGCCCGCTGTTCCTGTCCATCGAGAGATTTTGGGCAATAATGAAGCGGAAGCTTAAGAAAAGTGGAAAAACGACTCGGGCGCTACTCAGATGACCATAATGTGGAACAAATGTGCTAAGGAAGTTGACTACGAAAGTGTGCAGCGTTTTCTGGGAGGAATAAAGAAGAAAGTGAGAATTTTCATTAGAAACGAAGGGAAATGATTTGTATTGAAGTGTTTTCCTTAAAAAACAGTTAATTAGCTTTGTTTTGATATATTTAACTTATTTGTACGTCAATCCGTTACCGAGATACAGATGATTTTATTATTCCGCATTCTAAATGGACATAGCTTTATTCCGAACGGTCCGGATGATTTGGAGGACTATGCAGTGGACAGTTGAAATCATTAATAGTTGGTTGATTGATTGATCTATCTCTAAAAAGGAGACTATAAGTCAGAGGCTGGTTCGTCTCTACGAATAACCCGATCAGGAACGAATAACTTGATAAAATACCATACAATTGTTCCCACAATGTTATGCGAACACCAAATTGAGGTAAGACTAAACCAAAATAGTACCTCTCAGGTATTGCCAGGTATCTGAAATAACAAGTTTTGGTAGTACAAGTAGGTCTTTTCTTTAGGTAGTTTCCCCTTTTAATCGGAGCTCTTGAATACGAAGGGCAGTTATCAAAACCAAAATTAGGTATTCTTATGTTGTTGGCTCCTGCTCGGGTACAGTAAATTTGTTCTCACATTACATATAAGTTTATTTGAAAATAAAAGCATAAATTCATCCGCCTACCGTGAGATTTGACCCTTTTTACTCTTCCCTGGGAGTACTAGGAATGTTGTCATTGTGGTACTGGAAACTTGCTATCATCATTATTACACTTATTTTTGACTTCTCATGCTACTCGACGTGCCGTAATATGGATTTTGATCCAAATCCGAATCTGCCCTCTTTCCTGGGAGTAGCCGGAATATCAACCCGGGTGTGAACTTTTTATATCATCGCCGGAACCAAAGAGCTGATTCCATTAAAATTAAAAACAGTGTTTGATTGAATTTATTTTCTCATCTCTGACGACTAATTCATATGTGATAAAAGACGCTTACATGTGTCGGTCTCAGGAGACAGAAATTTACATGACATTTTGGTAGTGTGTACCTTTCATTGGTGGTTGTTTCATTCAAATTGTTAAAGTAATTTCTTGGGAAACTGAGTAAAAAATTACATTACACACATACACTACACACACATAAAATAAACATAAATAACAATCGGCCCTCCAGGCCTTGGATCAAAACTCCGGTTTCCAAGATATATTTTCATACACTTCTTAGTAACAAGGGTAAAACCGAAACGAGATTTATGTAGCCAATTTTACGGGTTTCCCAAACATTGCAGTAGTCTGACCTCTCGGAAATTGCGTTATTTGCGCAAATTTCCCGAGCAGGACCGAATTACTCGATAACTGGCCTTGGTATTTATGAGCTCAGATTAAGAGGTAAAATACCTGAGGATAATACCAAAAAATTGTTCCCATAATGTTATGCGCATACCAAATTCAGGTAAAACAATACCAAATAGTACCTCTAAGGTATTCCCAGGTATCCAAAATAACAAGTTTTGGTATTCGAGAGATATTTTGCTTGCTATTCTTAGGTATTTTGCTTAGGTATTTTACCTCTTAATCTGAGCTCTTCAATACCAAGGCCAGTTATCAAGATCAAAATTAGGTATTCATGAGTTGTTGTCTCCTGCTCGGGTTGCACAAGATAAAATGCAGATTTTCAAAAAGTTTTTAAAAAAATTTCCAAAGTAAGCCTATTGTGGTGTATGTTGTTGACTTAAATATATACTGGCACTAATAAATTAACATTAAGCATTGAAAATTCACAAAATTGCCACTACTTTATTAAAAACTGTGCCAACGAAAAACTAACAATTCGCACTAGAAAAACTTAAAATAGATTCAATTTGCTCCACTTCTAACCTTCCGGGTCATAGTCAAGCGCTAGTCAATTGATTTGCAAACACTTTTCGATTGTGATTGGGATACTAAGGAAACTATCTTTTGACAGAAAGGCCTATTTCAAAAGATAAGCTCATAGAATTAAAAGGAATTTGCTCGCGTTTACTAGCGAAGATTTGAAAAAGTGTTGCAAGGTTTTATTTTTTATTTTTAAAAAAATGATCAAATGAATTGTTAAATTTTAAATTCTCCAAGTTTCCCAATCACAATCGTTCTATTAATACGCTCAAAAAAGTTTTTTTTTTTAAATAGTGTTTAAAAAAAGTGAAAGTGACTTTTCGATTGTACTAATTTCTTGGCAAGATCGCGTACCGATAAATTCGAGTATTGCTGACATTCGTACAAAATGCATTTTCAAACATCCACTTGATTCGATGCCATTTTTATAACAAGAATATGAACATGTTGTACCACGAAATAAAATGGATAGTTTCAGCTATCGTATTAGTGAAACGTTTCAGCGAAATATTTCAAAATCAACGGGGATCAAGAAAATTATTCGAAATTTAACGTGAACAGGCTTTAGATTTACCGAAATACACCTGGTAATCTCCTTGGGTGAGGAACCTTCGATTGGGATTAATCTTTCGTTGCGAAATGTGGATCGCAAAGTTGAGAAGTCAAAATCATACGTACAAATTTCACTGCAAAAAGTCGTACTAAGGAGCTTTACACATTTTTTTTGCAAAAAATTTCGTGTATCATAATGGACGACAAAACATACGGTTCCGGGTTTGGCTTTTTATACCGCAATGTAAAGGAACCCCTGCTGCCGAGAACTTTCGGACAAAGAAGGTGTTAATCAGAAGTCATGACTCTCCAGTTCTGAATCCTAGAGAGTTTGAGCTGTTTAGTGGAATACTTGTACCTATAATTTAGAAGAAAAATTAGTAATCTCCATTTAATTCCAACTACCTTTGCTTATTTTCGACAGATACGCGTATTTCGTCTACAATGTGCAGACTTCTTCAGTGTCTCGTACTAGTCGAGTTTCTAGTACGAGACACTGAAGAAGTCTGCACATTGTAGACGAAATACGCGTATCTGTTGAAGATAAGCAAAGGTAGTTGGAATTAAATGGAGATTACTAATTTTTCTTCTAAATTATAGTCTCCAGTTCTGTATTTGCCTGACTTGGTCTCTTGTCACTATGCGAAATCCGTTCTGATACTTTAAACACGTGCCAAAATCAACCAATTTTCCAAACCGTCCAGAACTTCGCCCAATAGAGAAGTACTGGGCTCTAGTTAAGCGGAAATTCGAAACGAAGACGGAGAATCGTCACGTCGGGCGTATCTGAGGATACCGTACGGAACCTGATGGCGGGTGTACCACAGAAAGTTCGAAAATTTTACAGAAAGAAGGGTTAACATTTTAATTTACTGTTCTTTATTCAAATATCACTCTATTATTGTTAAATAAACAATCGGTTTTGTTGAATTATGAGTGATTTTTTTTCTGCTATCAATTTGGTGTCCAAAGTTTAACGTGGTCAGGCTTTAGTATGAGATTTTTCATTAAAAACAATATTTATCAGCCCTGATCGGGACCGCGGGTAAGTTTGCCGAGGTAAACCATTTCAAACAAAAGAAGCTCTCGAAATGCGTTGCTTGGTATCTAACTTGGCATTTGTTTACAAAGACACCATAATCGGTGAGATTTACAAAGCTGAGTTCCTTCAAAAAAGTCTTTTGAGATTTTTGAGACAGCACGATCAAAATCCGTTAATTTGGCCTAATTTGGTTCCATACCACAAATCAGAAACCGTGCCGGAGTGGCATGTAGCTAATTTTGTATCGGAAATGACTGTACAGGCTCTGATGGAGGGCGTCAATTGCAAATGGAGGGTTGTTTGAGGTTTCCTTTCAATAACTTTAACCGATTCACCAATCAACCTAAAGTGTAGCAATAAGTATCGACACACCCTTGATCACTCACAAACTTGCAAGTTCTACCGTTTTACCGAAAACCATATTCCAAACTATGCACTCTATTCAACAGTTCCATCCACTCTCCGTTTAAGTTCTTCAAGAGCATTTTATAGAAAATCTATCAAACAGACATATAAAGACGTTTTTCAAAGCTCCGTACTTACTTTTTCAAAAACAATCTGGCATCGGTCACGTCCTTTTTCAGGGCCACATCATAATTCTCAAGAGTGTTCTATGTAAGTGCTGACCACTTTCTAAGATTCTTATATATGTCTGAAAATCCCCCGTGCCATTAACGGGAAAATCCGCCTTGGATTGAATGTAATCTAAACCTCTCGTGCCATTCATAGAACTGGTTACCCTACCGGCGAAGCATCCTAATCGCGAAACAATCCGATACCATCGCCAAGCTGCTCATAAAAGTTGAATTATGACTTTCGAGTTTGGATCAATATTTGTTCAGCAACAGCATGGCGACAACAATGCTCTAATAGCTGAGGTAACAGAGGCGAGAAACAAAGCTGCTAACGACCTTCTGGGAGCGGGAAGTGATCAAAGAACTGACGATGGTGTTGTCACAGACAAACAAACAGCAACAACATCGCAATAGTAAGTCCGTCTAACCGTTGAATGGATCCGATAAAAACTGACAAACGTAACGTCTGTTTGTCCATGGTGTTGTTATTTTTATTTATTCCCATTGGAGCAAGAGTTGGACACCAGTTGTTGGCGATTATCTGCGATGATAAACATTTTTTCCCTGCCCAATAGGTGTGTGAAGCGGTTCGTCAGCCAAACCAACGGATAGCCAATATAGGTATGCTGGCGTCTTTGGAAGTGCCGGTTGTCAGCAATAAGACAAGAAGGACAACAAGCATAAATATTCGGAAAGCCATTCATGGCTGTGGAAAACAAACAAGGCAAGTAGTTTTTCCGCCTTGTTGTTGTTGTCTTTGTTAGATGGTGAAAGGTTGCGATGAAGAAAAAAAAGACAACTAGGATCAGCTTTCAGTCTGGGCTCAAGTTTTTGAGAAGTTTATTCTTTGTTGGATGTACTGAATGGTGGGAGCCGGGATGGATTAAAAGTCCGGAAATGAGTTATGGGATTGTTGTTTTTCCGTCTTGGACCTGAGCGAGGATGCTCCGGCGGGATCTTTTTTGGTGATAAGGGTAAATTGGGACTGGGAGTACTGGGGGACCAAACGGTTGCTTGGGATGTTTTTCCGAGGTTTGGATTGGCATCGGGTGGCCGTTTCATTGCTTGACGTGTTATTTATTGACATGTTTACTTATCCGCAGGTGAGCTCTGGGCGCTTGTTGAGTTGTATGATTTATGGATATTGTGTTTCGGAAATGTTTTGATCGCAGAGATTATAACCGTCAATCAAACGAACAACCTGTTAAGGACGAGCAAGGGAATTTCTGCAAGGTAGGCACACTTCCGTTGGAATCAAAAATAGCAAACCACATTGCTTATCGAATGAACTCCTTACGGGTCATTTCCTTTTTCCAATTTTACCTTGACTCCGTCGTTAGCAGCCCTCCCTATATCCTATTGATCGTTGCTGCAGAATGTGTTCTCTTTACAATTGCTAATCAAACACACCACACTAGAAACACGCACAGTCAGTCGTTTCTGTTTCACAAGCGACTTTTTGTCATGGCACTCCTTGTCGATAGCCAGCCAGCGAGTTATGTTGAGCGAGAGACCATCCGGATGTTTGGCTGTGTAGAACTTTTGCCCTTCTTCCACGAAACACAGTAGGCCTTGTTCAGCTTATCGATAGATTTGTAATTGAAAATTGCTTCTTCTGTCGGTGATTCTTCTTGAGAGTTTTTGAAAAAAAATGTGTGGTTCTTCTTTCACGTGAAAACTTCAAATTTCAAGTTTCGAAACAAAGCAAACACTTGGAATCGTTAATTCACCTGGCACGTCCTTGTTTCCATCCATCGACCATCCAGAAATACTATTAATTGCATTTGAGTAAAGAAAACAGAAAAAAGTTAACTGCAAAATTGGAAGCAGTTCGTTCGATCTGTGACACATCGTCTGGTTTTCCAAATTGAACGGACACATTCGTCCATGTTCCGTCGGTAACCATGTATGGTACCATGTGAAAGTGCGTTCGGATGTTTCAGCCGATTGCCGGTCCTGTGGAATTTCGGCACACATTCCGGCATACATATTACACAAACGCACACACACTCATACTGACGCTCACATGGGCGCTCGTGAAGTTCAAAGCGAAACGATGGATGTAAAAATGTGCCACTGTGTATTCAGTTCAGGCGGCATACATTGTCTATATGTACTACGGAAAACTCTACGCGGACACGTAGGCCAATAACGAATGAAAGTGCCAGCTGATGCATGGGAGGACAAAACCAATCCAACCCACCAACAATGGACAATTTTTCCTTAGCTTGAAAGTGGTACCTTTGGAAATTGGTTTGTATGCTGCTGTTCAGGAGGAATGACTCGTGAGCTTTGTAGCGGAAGTGTTCTCTGAATTCTCAACTCAGATGAACCACTGAAAAGACCGAAATTATTTTACCTTACCGTCAAAAGTTTTGTGTGAACTTGTGCAATTTTTACTTTGCAGGTTTTGTTACATGTTTCAATGTTGTTTTGTTAGAAACCACACATTTAATAAGAAACTGACATGGCAAATGCCATTTATAGAGTACAAGGGAATACCTATGAACACGCCAAATTTTCGTTCTCTGTCTAAAGCCTGTTCATGTTAAAATTTGGATACTTTGTGCCATGTGCATGCAAAACAATTTCAACAAAGTTGATTCATGGTCGTTCACCACGTCACGTCGTTTGAAGCCTGAATTTCAATTGAAACGCTTTCGACGGTGGCTTGATCGCAAATGAATTTCACTACACGGAAGCTACTTGAAGTGGAATGAATTGAATACAATAGCGATTCATTTTCATTTTAACCGAACAGTGAAGTGTTGCTGTTAGGCAGTCACATTTATTCAGCAATTGTGTAACGCTTTGTTAGTTATGTAAACCTATCGTTTTATTTATATGTTATGGAACGTTTATAGAGCAAGTATAAAACTCTATTAACCCACATTCAAATCTCTGTGTATGTGACTGCTAACTGACGATTGTTAATTAACATTATGAAAACAAGTAACTGAAGATACGTCTTTTGATTGTTTCAAATACATTACCAAGGATGAAAGAGATGGAGAATTAGGCAGCCTTCAATCCATGATCTGGCATCGAGCAAAGTCAAATTTGGGTACTATATTAAAAAAAAATCATGTTTATGAAGAAATATAAATGTCACAAATAATTAATTAACTATACTAAGGATTGCTTCGAATAAATAATAAAATTAAAAAAAAACCATTGTGAGGCTCCACTAAAGATTCAGTAGACATATTAGGCAGAGCAGGGGAATAGGAGAATACAAAATCAAGTGGAAACACTGCAGCAAAATATATGTCGGTCAAACAAAGAGAACCTTGGCAACAAGGTTCAAAGAGCATCTAGCGAAAGATACTAAGGCCATCAAACAGAATGAGAAAGGAATTACACATAACTTCAAACCGACAGTTGCAGAGCACATCTTCACGGAAAGTCACGACAGTACGACGAATGACATCACAGCAGCGGGTGCTCCGCTGCTACAGATTAGGTTAGGTTAGTTATAAGGAAGTATATTTGTTTTTGACTCGGGATAGCTTCAGCAAAAAATGCTAGCTGTAGGTACAAGTGTTTGTATTTGGAAAATAGTACACATACGGCAGGTGACGAAGGTTTATGTACAGGGTTAGTACACGACACTGAAGAAGTCTCCTAATTGAAGACGAAATACGTGGATCTGTCAAGATAAGCAATAAAGGTATTTGAAATGAAATGGAAAATACTAATCTTTCTTCTCATTTTCTAGATAGAAAAACGTCCTTTAAGAGTTCAATCAATAAATCTCGGTGTCATTGAAAACGTGAGATAAAGTTCTTGAATAAACTTTTTTGTTAATTATTGCTAAATCATTGTCAAAACAAACCCAAAAAGGAGAGAGTGCCTCTCCCATGAGCGCATCAAATCAGAGTGCATACAAACTACCGCTAAAAATTATCACAAAGCTATCAGTCGTACACGAGCTCGATCCAACACGTTACGTTTGCCTGTTGAGGTGGCGGATTCGTCCGTGCCTCGACCTTCCCCGCAGTGGGATGTCCATTCTTGTCTACTGCGCTCTCATCAATCGCATCAAAGTGCATCTATGATTTAATATAACCTGCCTCACTAACACAAAAAATATTCTCCCCATGATAATTGTGGAGAAGCAGTGGTGATCACGGTCTCTAATAACAACCCATGCCAAACTAATCATCCTTCCCTTCTCTCCAGGAACGTGGTCGGCACCGGTACTGATCTATAAATAGAATGAATTACTGAACATGTTCATTGAAGAACTAAAGCTGCTCCCAAGCTAAATCTGTCTCAGTGCAATTATACTAGCTCTGTCAGTAACGTTTTAGCACCTACGAAACACACGGACTCAAAAAGAAAAAAAATAACACCATTCAAAGATATTCCATGTTACAGATTAAGCCCTGTCAACGGTTTTCATTAAGTGTTACAGAGATCACCATTGATTATTTTTCGAACTAGGTATTAATAAACAAGATATATTCGTACCAGTCGAAATCTGGAAAATCTACTTCCAAGAATCGTGCATTATATGAGATGCCTTAAGTCGGACGTATTGCGTTGGATTCACAAAGCGATGCGCCATTCTTCGCAATACCTCCGATGCTCGTTATCATGTATTAGATCAATCAATTTTTGCAAGTAGGTTTTCTGGGGTTTTGATGGAATAAAGTTCTTTTGTATTTTCCTATGTACGCATAAGTATTTATTTCATTTTTTTAAATATATTTCACAAAGTTTGTATAATTGCATTTACTTTATCTAATTATTAGAGAGATACACCTTTATAACTGTGGAGGTAAATCGGTACTCACCTCGAAAAATAATCAATAAAGTTAACTTTTGGAGGAGTGTGTGCATTGAATTACCTTTTTTTAGCATATTGTGCAAGTCGCAGTTTTGTATGTATGTATGTGTATGTATGGTAGCCACCATCCCTTCATGCCCTTGGCTTGGATGCAGCTCCACTTAATAGCAAGATCAAATTGGGCCACCGATCTGAATTCACAATATCGCTGTATGAAGGGCCAAAAACGGAGGGGTGGACCCGTAAGCAGAGACGCTCACGTGAAATCCACGGGAAATTGAGAATCTCCTTCCAACGATACGAGCCAACAAATCGAATAAACCAACTCGCAATACTTATTAAGCTTTCTACAGGATGGCTTGTTAAGAACGGCGCGTCAATCTCACTGAAACTGTTGGAGTAGAATTCACAGCATCATAATCTAATCGGTAGGATATAGAAAATGATGCCATTGATTTCTCTCCTAGACTCAGGCAGTCAATCAAACCATCGTCCAGTTTCAGCTTGAATGATACCCTGATGCTCCTCCCAACCCAATACTATATATATATATATATATATATATATATATATATATATATATATATATATATATATATATATATATATATATATATATATATATATATATATATATATATATATATATATATATATATATTTATATAATCATAATATTCAATTCATGTTGTATATAATAAAACAATGAAATATACTAGAATATTTAATTAATATGTCATAGTTGCAATTCGTCATCCTTTAGTTTTAAAAAATATGAAGAAATAATTAAAACAGTATTAATAGGCATATAATAATAATATGCAGCTTGTTGCATCTTTACAGCTCAAGCAGTGGCAGATGAATGTTATTCTGGAATGTGAAGATGGTTTTGAAAATATATAAGACATTAAACATTTGATTATACATTAAAAATTAGAAAATATGTATGCATACATGACATCAGGATAAACATAAACAGCAGATTTGAAGAGCATTCAATAATTTTATTTATATTCAATGATCTACATTAAAAGAAAAACCCTTCAAGATAAAATGCAATAAAATATCTGTACTATCTGGAATCAATTTCCTGTAACCTTGAAGTATTAAATTTCATAAATTATTATTAGTTATTTTTAAACAAATAATTTTATTATGATTATAAAAATATGCAGTGATGATATGATGAAAATAACACGATGTTGTAATGAGATATTATATAGAAATTATCTGCTGCTGCAAACTTCACCAAAACTCGTTACTTCCGCGCTGGGAAGAATACAAAAAATAACAAGCAAAGTATACATATTAAAATAAAATGCAGCTATTTGCCTCTTCTACTGCGAAGTAAGATGATATAAACTCTGAAATGTCGAAAATTTCTAAAGTTATGTAATGTAGGAAAGTTAACAGTAAGCCAAAATAAATTTCATATGATTATATTACTGCCCAAAAAGGGAAACTTAACAAATCCACAAAAAAAAGAAAGAGAAAAAAATGAATCCTACTAAGCTCATGGATAATTCTTTATAACTGTGCAATAGAAAATGAAGGATCATAAACATTTTTATTTTAAATCATGAAATTTGTTTGGGTAAAGAAGGAAAAAAAAAATATTGTAGAATCTGTAGTATGGGCTAAAACCGCATAAATGTGAAGCTGAAATAGCATAAAAAATATTGCGAAAAGGTGTTACAAAACAAAATGATAACAAAAATTATGAACTGTCTGCATGTCTGCTGGTTGTGGTCCTGCTGCAATTGTTGACAGACCTGCATTATCTTTGTCACGAAGGAAAAAGTAATTTAAGATTACTATACAATACTTGGGAACTCCATGGATGATCTGAAATTATGTACCGTATAAAGAATACTTCCATTTTTCGTAGTAGGGAAAGATTTCAGCATGCACCTTCCTTACCCGGGTTGCGCTGCCTACATCGCCTTGGTGCGGCTGCCACCTAATGTATAGTTGACACAAAACAGCGTTTCTTACTTCGCCGCTGTTTGAGCCGCACCTCCTTGGTGGACAGACGCTCGACACGCACCTCCTCAATCTAGCTGAATTCAGAAGGAAAACAGTGCCCAGGCTGCACTTCCAGCTAAGTACGCAACCCTTAGCTGGAGGTATTTGTCATCTATAGACCCGTGGAAGCATGAGGTAGGAACTTGTGAGACTAGAGCTATGTTGCGGGGACGTACGTTCCTCTGCGACTCACAATTTTTCAGCCCCGCGAATAAAGGTAGTTGGAATTAAATAGAAAATATTAATCTTTCTTCTCATTTTCTCGTTAAAAAAAAGTCCTCTCAAAGTTTAATCAAGACATCTTGGTGTCCTTAAAAATGTTAAATAAAGTTCTTGAATAAACTTTTTGTAAAACATTGTTGAATCTTTGTTTAGCTAAACAAGAAACAATAAGGTCACTTGAAAGCAATGGTTAGAGTACATTTTATCGTTAAATAGTTATTCTCTCTAAAAAGAAATGTCATTGTTACTTGGGGATCTTGCCAAAATTCTAAAACTGCCATTAATTACTGAGCTTGCAAATAGTTTGATAAGCGCTTGAATATGGATTGAATGGCTGGGAGCTGAACAATTATGCTCCCACCAAATGAACAAGAAGGTGTTAACAATTATTGAGAAAAATCCCCCCCTTTCTGTGTGACATGTGGCTCATAAAGTTGGAAATCAAAACCATACGTGCAAACTGAAAAAATGAGGCATAAATAGAATGAATGCGTTCTTTGTGGAAATCCGTTTGGTGTTCAATCTTGATGACAAGCAGAATTTCACTGCAAAAGATCTCTCTTATTTTTCAACAAATCTGCCCCTTGTGGAAGATTCAATTTAGTATTTCTTGAAATCATTGCCCCACAGTTAGTATTCTATAAAAACTTATGCATTGGTCGGATAAACACCAAATTTGCAGGGCAGTTCTATACATGTATTTTGTTTTCTTTTTGTCACCTATTATCGAGATTTTCAGCCCTGGGCTGGTTCATCTCCCGTCGTAGTCACTCAAATACCGTTTGGGTATTTTTGTAACTTGTCCGGGGGTGAGATTTGAACTCGTGACTTAGGCGTGAGAGGTATGGATGCTAACCACAACGCCGGGGTCGCCCCTCGCCTATCTATACATGTATTGAGATCAGTGAAAATGGTTTGGAGTTTGTTTGATAGAATTCTGGATACTTTCGCTTCACGCTTCATCCACAAGAGCAAGTACAGCCGTATCCTGAACCCTTCTCTTATATTTTATCGACTTCCTGCGAAATTCATTCGCATACTTTGTGTTTTCCTTGGTCTCAGTTTCATCTTGGCCCAATAAGTTTCCTTTGGACGTAGTTCAGGGCAGTTCAGGGAATTAATTGAAGACAACATCCTGTGAATTAATCTCATATCATTCCTAAAAAGTGGCATGAGACTAAATCCGAGTGAAATAAGGGATTTTCATTGTACTAATGTTTGCATTAAAAAAAGTGACAAAAATTGCCGATTTTTCATGGGTATATCTTCACCCGCACTGACGAAACTACCCATGCAGCATCAATCATAGTAACCCATGAGTCAACAGACATAATTTGATAGCTCTATCAGTCGAACTCTAACCGTGATGGCAAAAACAGTGAAGCTACTCCGTTCAGAAGTGTGCGCGTTAAAAGAACGGTACCACGCCGCGTCGAAAATGGACATCGTGTGGCACTTTATGGACGTCGGCATTTACAACATCTTGGCACTATTAGACAATAATCAGAGCATCGAAAGCAAGCCCGGTTCCGGACGGTCGACGATCCTGAGCGACAAGCTAGGCCGGGAGGTAGGTTCAACCGGCTAAACAGTGAAAAAGTACCTGGTGAACATGAACATACATGTCAGGAAGCGGAAGTCGCGTCCATTGGTTTCAGCTGCAGGAAATGACGCAACGGCAGTGGCTGAATAGATGGTCAAATCGATTTTCCCGGCGAATCTCGACGTATCGGTGGTGATGTACGACGAGACCTATCTCACCCTCGATGGCAACGACTGGCAGGGCACTTCGTATTTTACTTCCCCCACGAAGGAAGTGAGCTCCAAGGTGAAGTTAATTTCACATACCAAGTTCCCCGAAGGTGCTGCTGTGGCTGACAATCAGCGAGAAGGAGATGTCAAATCCGCTCTTCTTTCGCTCCAGACTGGCCGTGAACGGTAAATTTATGGTACAAAAAGCCTGCCGCAAGTTGCGTCCTTCATCAGGGCGAAGACGCGGTGTTCTGGCCGGATCAGGCGTCGGCCCACTACTCCAAGCGATCGTTGGAGAAGATGGAGCGGCTGAATATCGATGTGGTACCCTAGTCACCGAACCCACCCAACGTCCCTCAGCTTCGTCCCATCGAGAATTTCTGGGCCAACCTGAAGCGTAAGATCTGATCCAACAATTTTGTCACGAAAACTGAGGAGGAATCGATCAATAAAACGAAGAAAGAACTCAAAAACATGCCTACACGCATGTTTTCGTCTGCCATGGCGAATGTTGCGGTTAACTGCCGAAGGCCGCTCGGAAGGGCGTAGAAAGTAAGCATTACCTTCCATGGGAAATTTATCAAAAGCAACTATCTGTCTTAGCATGTTTCTATCACCATCTGAAAAAAGGCTGTTTTTTAATGCAAACGTTACTTTCCAAATGGCATCAGACATTTTTGGAAGCAACCAGTCTTGTAAATGTCTTCATTGTTCCTATTGTGACGAAAATTTTGCTTCGCTTTACTTAGAGGGAGATAGCCTGCCAAATGAGGTATTTCGATGTGAATTTCGACATTTCCCTCTTCTTGAATCAACTATGCACTTTAAATTAATCCTTCCCGGTGTAAAACTCCTGTTCTGGCATTTGTTAGAGTTAGCTTTGCCGTATTATTCATGACAAAGCAACTGTTTCTGGTAAACATCTTCGTGTAGAGTTTCCTGGTATGGGTCTTGGCAACACTTTGCTGCTACTCATCGCGGTTTTTGAAAATTTGAACCTATTGTATGCTTATAATCCAGCTCTAGCCTTGGCCTTATGGACGTAGTACTTTAGCAACATCACGTGTGGAAATGATGAGATTTAGGGTGAAATCGCCCTTTACCTTTCCCTCCGTTTTCCTATATGCTGCTCCCGGTTTCCTTGCTGCTCAGCGCTTATGGTCCACAGACAACCGATTGTTGAACTGATTTTGCTCTCTTGAGATGGTTGGTTTACAGATTTGTAGCATTTTTCCCAACGAACGATAGTACGGCTCAGAATTTTCCATGTTAGTTAATTGTTGGTAATTGAATACGTACTTCAGGGCAAATTAAACGCTCATAACTTTGTAAATGATCGATAGATTTCAAGATGTTCACATCAATTAGTTTGATTTTTTTTCCGCGTATCAATTCAAAAGTCAGACATTATCTGTAAGCAATTTGAAACTATTGAAAATAACGAAAATAAAAGGTGATGTCTTATCATTTTGTTTTGCAGGCTGAACTAAGACCGAGGCTTAATAGACCGAAAAGGTTTTAATTCAAATGCGGACCATTTTAAATCAGTTTTTTCAGAACGACCAATTCAATTTTAGGAGATTTTGTTTGATTTGAATTTGTCTAACATTACTTCTCAAGTTCTTACCAACTGGCAGCCAGTGGTGGCTAAAAAAAAATTTAATTTCACTTCGTTGCATACCTTGACCAATGAATACAATTTTCAAATGGCTACCGTCACGAAAAATTGAAACACCGGACGCTAATTACCCGCTCATTTCTTGGTTGATTTATTTTTGAGATGTGTGCTCTTATCAACTAGATGTTTTAAGCGACTGCTATTTTATTTACACAAGTATTCAAAACGTTACAAATAAAAGATGAATATATTTCGCGTATATATTCATCAATCAGCGTTGGAAAATTTTAAAGAATATTGCGTTCCAGCATGTATGATGTATGATATGTACTACCACCCTTTGTAGCACGGAAACTAAGTCCGACAGCAGTGAGCTCTCCTCGCTGTTAGACTTGACCAAGCTTTAATAAGCACTAATTATCCTAATCATGCCATTGTATGAAGGGCCAAAAAGGTGTTGGGTGGATCGATAGGCAACATCACTTATACGTATCCACAGGGATATAAAGAATCTCCTTCCAACAACAAGATTGAACAATTGATCAAAAGAGCAAGCCATCTAACATGAGGATTCCCCAATGAGCGGGGAGAAGAGCCCGCCCTCTATTCACAAACTGTTAGCAATGGGGAGTTGGCATTCCCACTCTCCCAATCCAGAGTGCTTCAATCGGGTGCCCTGATGGTCCCTCCCATTCCCATGAAATATTTATATAATAGTGTATATATTTATGTAAATGAAAAATACTGCAATCATTCGGTATCTATTTTTTATGATCTCTTTCGGTGGATCCTGAAATATAAGAAATGTTGTAAAGTGTTCAAGTGTAGAGTTCTGTGGTTTCACGCTTATGCACGTTTTTGTTTGTTTTCAGTGATAGCAGCAATTTCACAAAATCTTGATTTGAGACATCCTAAAAAAGTTTGTTAAATTATACAAAAATAACATATATACATTTTAATTTACTGTTGCCATGGTCACTATTTGCTGCTTGATGTTGATTTTATAACAGCAATACGCTTTGGTTTGTGCTGGCCTAATAATTATTGCTCCTGTGTAAGGGAGTTAAAGACATATGGAAAAAACAACAAAAAACAACAAGCAATTTTTAAATCATCTAAGAAGTAAAATCAATAAAACAATTTCATCAAATATAATGATATTGTGAGTTATGATACAGACACATCAGACACTATCCGAATGGCAAACAGCTCAGATTTGGAAAAAGGTCCATTTGCAAACCGGAATTGAAAAATACATTAGGTAGTAAGTGCAAAAGCCTACCATAGATTCCGTCGCAGCTTCTTTTGTTCAACTAGATACTTCTAAATCATAATGATAATTGGACATATAAGACATAATAATTAAAAGTATAGATAACCTATAAGGAGAAATTATTTTAAAAAAAATATGTTAAAATATAAATCCCGAAAACACCAGTAATGATAAAAATGATAATGATGGTGATAAATAAGATTGATAATGGTTATGAATAAACAATGTCCTTTATGATAATATATAGTCAAGGGATATTATAATATGAACTGAAAATTACATCTGTGCCGACTGCTGTTTTGTTACAATTGTAGACAAACTTCCGCATCCATTATGAACCAGAAAATTTAGACAATGTAAGACTGCCATGAGAAAAAAAAAAAATTAAATGTTAAATTATTTTACAATACCTGATGACCTGGTAGACCTGAAAGATATGATAATGGAAAATTATGATATGATTTACAGGTCGCACCCCCTCACTTCGCTATTGTCAGATTGACAACATTGCCCAGGCTACGCACACCAGCGTCTCCGTGTTTCAACTGGCAATCTTTTGTGATCATATGACTTATGGAAGCGTGAGATAGGAAGGTATGAGGACCGGAGGTCGGTCGCACCCTCCTTCGATGTTGTCAACTCACCATTTGGAGCCCAAGAATATTGCGTTCCAGCAAGTATCAAGAAACTCCCTATCACGGACAAGGTGTTGATTCTCGAACATGATATTCTGAAGTAACATTCTCGGAACATTCCAATGAGTACTGTTACGTATGGTTTTTCTTTTGTGTTAACAATTCGCTTTAAACACAGTTTTATTCCTAGGAAGAAATAAGCTTTGAGAAACTGTGAAAGTGAGAATAAGTGCTATGCCTAATCGTGCCCAACCGTATGCGCGAAATTCGGAAGCACGTTAAGATCGAACATAATCCTCCGAAACGACCATGTACCGATGCCGAGTTCGTGGTTCTCGTGTGAAACTGAATGCATCTAGAGGTTATCCATTGCCAAGCACCGTTTGGGACGCTAGCAAAGGGCCATATCATCATTTAAACTAAACGACCGTCTTCAGGGCAACCAAATGCTTCCAAAAGAGTGTTCAATAGAATGCTTGTTAAAGTGTGGGGTTATTCATAAGCCACGTAGACTTTTCTAAGGGGAGGGGGTCTGACCAAAGTCTACGCTCTATACAAAAATTCAAAAAATTTTATGGAGAAAAGTCTACAGGGGGGAGAGGGGGGTCTGAGATTTTCAAAAATGAGTCTACGTGGTTTATGAACAGACCCTGTCTATAAGGACTACACCAACGCTATTTTGATCAGACTATACCTTACGGTAAAATTTGAAAATAACTGAAACAGTTTAAACGCTAATAGCTTTAGAATTTCTCGATTTGAGCATTTTGCTTCAATCAGTTTAAGTTTTTCGCGACTGTCAAGTTTCAAAAATATCATTAATTATTGACTTTGAATGCCCAAAAAGATGCTGAAAAATCTATAACGCGATAAAAATACTGGTCTTCAACAAGTCGATCATATCAATACAATCACTACAGCCAACACAATCGTAACCTTTTCAGCATACCAACATTCAAACGTCCTTTTTCAAGGCTACCAAAGAGTTTCTAAGAAGCGAACCATACTTACTTAGTTATGCTTACCCAACGTCCCATTATAAGAGTACTTGCGTTGCAATGTTTCGCTACGAAACTAACGAAGCTAATCGAACGGTTTAACGTAGCCTACGTCAACCGGTCGTGTGTTAAAGACAACTCCACTGATTTTTTCTCACGCGTCTCCGTTTGATTCCCTTCCACCTTTGCTGCAACAAACTCCAAAGCAGCGTAATTCACAGGATTTAAACAATACTTTTCAAAGAGACTCTGTGTAAAATTTGGTTAATTTCTGTTCAGTGGGAACAAAAAGTTATAGCTAGTGGTAAGTGTTGCAATAATTTCGTGTTTGCCCCTTATTAAAAAAACACAAATTTGAAGTACTGTACTAAAGGGTGTATTCGAGAAAAATGGCACACACATATATACTCATCAAAATTAAACTGATTATCGGATTTTCTTGAAATTTTCAGGGAATGAAGAACTACTAATGAGTTTTGATTTACATTATTTGTTTTATTCAATTTCGTCTCTCATCCCGAATGCCCGCACCTTCCTTTTCACTCCACCCATCAAATTTTGTACAACCGATTTTCCCAGTGTTTTTGTTGTTTTTACCCAAATTTTTTTCAATTCTAGCTCTGTTTTTATAGTTTTGGGATGTTTGCGAAGTTCTGTTTTCATAATTGCCCAGAATTTTTCAATTGGACGAAGTTCCGGTGAATTTGGTGGGTTCATATCCTTTGGCACAAAATTGACTCCGTTGGCTCGGTACCACTCCAATACGTTCCGAGCGTAGTGGCAGGATGCTAGATCAGGCCAAAACAGAGTTGATCCTTTGAGCTTCTTAATGAATGGCAAGAGACGCTTCTTAAGGCCCTCTTCCGTGTAAATCGCACCGTTTATTGTTCCGGAAGTGATGAAGGGAGCACTTATTTCACCACATCCGCAAATCGCCTGCCAGATTAGAAACTTCTTTGCACATTTCGATAGTTTCTTCTTTCTAACATCCTCCGGAACATCGAACTTCGACTTGGCAACGAAATATTCTTGCCCAAGAAGTTGACGGAAGTCGGCCTTGACGTATGTTTCGTCATCCATCACGATGCAACCGGATTTGGTGAGCAGCTTCGTGTAAAGTTTCCGGGCGCGAGTTTTCGCAGTGATGTTTTGTTTTTCATTCCGGTTTGGGGCTTTTTGCACTTTGTAGACATGTAACCCAGCATGCCTCATGATTTTCTGCACAAAACCGACTGACACCTTAGACTTTTTAGCGACATCTCGAATTGACATGTTTGGACGGTTCTTGAATTGTTGTACGACTTTTCTGGCCATTTTACTGTCCATTGGACCACTTTTACGACCACTCCCTTCCTTCCTTTGGACACTCAGACGCTTCTTGAAGGTTCTTATTACACGAGACACAGTTGTATTTGCAATTCCAAGCCTTTTAGCAATCCACCGGTGGGACGCCCCTGGATTTTGATTGTGAGTGCACAAAATTTTCTCACGGACAATTTCTTGTTTCGACGATATGACTGGAAATACTGAATGTATAACTATGAAACTTGGCAGATGTAAATAATACACTATGGATAAGATCTACTCAAATTTCTAGGTTTTTTACTCATACGATTCAAAAGTTACAGAAGATTTTCTGTGTGCCATTTTTATCGAATACACCCTTTACTATGGGAGACTTTTGCTCCTGTCAATCATTGGCAGTTTTTAAAGTTTAAAAACTCGCAAAATGAGAATTTAACTTGATATTCTAGGAAATATTAGAGATCATAGTAGACTTTGTTTAGGTTTGACAGTTAGTAACCAATGATTGTTATACATTAGACCTCGAGACCTCGCATGGACCGGAAGCAATTAGTAAAACCTCTACAAGCTACAAATTTTCAGAAGTGGGATAATCCTTCGCTAGCTTCCGAATCTACGAATTGAGGTGGAGAGTCTTTCTGATGCAAGCAGATGTTCAAGGTCACTGGACAACAGAGCGAACGTTGGTTATCGCGGAGTTAATGATGCTGATATAAATTTTTCGATTTAGGTCCTGTTTCGGTACAAGAATCAATTAGAAATGAGGAGTTCAGTTACAAATGGATCATCGAGATTATCGCAAGATCAAATGTGTTTAAGATCCGTGAATTGCTTCAATTGCAGACAACGTGGCCGTATTGCGAGAATGTGCAACATCGTTAAGAGAGATGACCGGCAATTTGAAACAAATGTTGGTACACGAAACGGAGTATGGTGAGGCTAAGGTTGTATAGGAAGACGTGAAAGTGCCAGTCAAGATCAGCTGTTTCAAACAACTTTGGGACCAAACAATGAAATCTGGCGGAATCAAGATAGTATCAATCGACGAGGAAATACCATTCAAGGTTTGGACGTGACCCAAACCGAGATATTGGCGGCAGATAATGAAGAGCAATCTCGAGGTATAGTAGATTTTAGACGTAGGTCAGTATAGAAAATATTTGTTCTAGTTGTCTCGTTAGGTTCACTAATTTTTATACTGAATGTGATACTTTATTTGACACGGGTAGCCAAATTTGTTTGATACAAAGTAGCGTTATTTCAAGTTCAATTCTAATTTCAAAAGATAACAAGTCAAATTTTCAGGATTGAATAATTCAAAAATAAATATTTTAGGAGTTTTTGATACGGAAATTGCAATCAATAATTTTATTTAAAAAACACGTACATTATGAAAATAGAATTGAATAACAAAAAAAACTTTTAATTTTTCACCTCATCGGTTATCTCATAGTCAAAATTTGGAAATTGAAACACAAATAGATAAGTTATTTCAAGAAAGAGTTATAAAAGAAAGTAATTATCTGTATGCAAGAAGACAGAGAAGGCAAATGGTCAAGTTGAACGTTTTAATGGAGTGTTGACTCCAGTAGTGGCGAAGTTAAAGGATACCAATTTCAACAGAGGGTTTACTTCAATTTTATTAGATACTGAACATATTATAGACAAAACATTCTGTAGATCTATAGGAAACACACCTTCTCAAGTACTATTTGGGATGAACAAAAAAAGAAGATCCAATAGAATAATTGAAAAAGCCTGAAATGATAATGTTGAATATATAAGAGATTTTTCCAAAATAAGAGAAAAAGCAATTGCAATAAATAGAACAGTTCAAATTTACAATAAAAATCAATACGACTCAAAATGTAAAGTTTATACACAGTACAATGAAGGTGACTTGGTTTACATTCCGCATCATATTATTCCAAGCACAATTACAAGCACAATTCAAAGGTTCATACATTGTTAAAAAATATGCATAGATTAGACCTCGAGACCTCGAATAAACCGGAAGCAATTAGTTAAACCTCTACAAGCTACCATATCTATGGGAAATTAAACAATCAGTGAATGAACGTCTATCAATCATTTGTAATTCTTCCCAATTTAAAAATTTGCAATTTGCTTACATGTCCGTTTGAAGATTTAACTTAGGTTTCTTTATAATCTTCAGCGTAATGGCGTTCGGCCTTTTGACCCATCACCGGTTAGATTTCTACAGTTGATTTTTGATGAATTTCATGTACATGGGTGATTGTGCTTGTGATTGAGAATAGAAAAGACTTGTTTCC
>JASCZW010014172.1:0-23522 GCA_034211315.2 Aedes japonicus | reverse complement strand
AGCACCCGGGCATCAACTTTCATCAGCTAGCTGAATGTATCTGCTTACCATTCCACGGGAATTGCTGTCAATGTGGTTTCCCACTTTGATACATCACTTTCATTTTTCTTAAAAATATTACAGTTCTTACAAATTGCTCGATAACTTGAGTTTTTTGAAGCATACGAGTGTACAACTTTCACAGCGGGGAGTAGGCTGCGCTGTTGATCCAAGTGGTTGCAAACCAGTTCGCGCGTGTGGTATTTGCATTTTTTTGTTAGTTTTCACCCGTAATACCCTACAATTTTGTCGTAAAGTGTTCCTCGGAGTGTGGTGCCAGTGTTGAGCATCGAAAATCTCACTCAAATGTGGGCCCAGGTAGTGAAAATGAAAAAAAAATTCCTCCATCGAATAAAATTTTCTTCACCCGTTCCCGTCGTCATGGTTGTCATGTCAGCAGAATCAACAACGCAAGAAGAGCTAGTGTCGTTGTAGTGGTAGTGTATTGAACGTTACTTGTGTTGCTAGCTTGCGGTTGTATCGGAGTCAATTTGGATGGAATGTTTTGTTAGCTTTGAACTTGATGGTTTTAAAACGAAGAGTCTCTATGGAAAAAAAAATACGACACAAAGAGATAAATTGTGCTGATCGCAGTGAAAAAGATTTTGTCAGAACATATTTTCCATATGTATGTGTTAGTACTTAAAAAGAAATAAGGTTCTACCTAATATGAAAAAACCTATGCCTTGTGATTTGCTCACATTTCTACAATTGGATACCGGATCAAACATTCAGCTAAGTATAGTGTTTTAAATATTATTGCTCCATTCAAACATACATTAGAACAAAGAAATCTTGTGCAAACATGAACGGATCATGGAAGCGGAGGCGCTGTTTACGCGGAGAAAGCCAGACGTGCGGCGTTTGCGTGTTTTTCTGTCTGTCTCTTTCTCTTCTACTACTCTGGGTTTTTGCTTTCGTTTTTGCTGTTCGATCTGTATGTATTCTCGTTGCAGTTCAGAACCGGAAAAGAGTCACTCACGCAGATCTATGTAACTGATTTTCCATATGGTGGCAGGGTGTTGCATCTGGAGCGCTGTGTAGCACATCAGATGCACTGCACAGCGCGCTTGATGCGCCACAGTGCAAACGTACAGAAACAAGAGTGGAATCGACTGGCGCTAGTGGGTCTTCCGAGCATTTTGAAGTTTTGCCCACGCAAACCTGCTGCACGCACCGTTCGCTGTCTGAAACAAATTTTAGTACTTTCATGTTCATCTAGGCGTAATTGATGGATATATTCGTTTACGTTTCCTCTGCTTGGTAATATTTTCATTTTCAGCTGCGCATTTCTGCATTTTTTGTGGGTTTGACTCCCCTAGCCGGTGTGTGCGTTATTCATGGTTGTTTGCCGAGTTCACGTTTGCTAATGGCTACTCTCATTTTTTATCATTTTCATTGTTTGCCCTTGCAGGAAGTGCATATGTTTGTTGGGGTTTGATTGATTTCTATTTTAATAATAAGATCTTTTATTATCATATATTTTATATTTTTATATTTTTTATGGTGCAATTGTCATGTCAACTCTAATACTTTTTTTTTAAATATGTTCCCTATTATTTCCCATCTTATTACAAATATTAAATAGTCTTCTGATCACATGAAGCCTTGTTTCTATTAATATTATTTTTCAGGAAATCCCGGATGCTTGTGCACTACGTATCATCTGTGTTCGTTGTTCAACAAGGATAACCCTCTCCCTTATAACATTTCATTACATGTGTCACATATGAGAGATCGAGGAGTTCTCCTCATCTCTCCTTCTGAACTTTAACTACTATTCCATGAATTAAATCCATTCCGTCTCTAAGTAGTATAGGATTGTCTGGATGTTTTTGTTGAGAGATGTTGTGATTGGATATTTCACTTGTTTCGGAGGTCGTTAGGCTCGGACACTTACATTGCTCAGGTTGCAATTTTTGGATGTGGCTGTAGGCGCCATAGGGAGAATTTCGGAACACGTCTTGTGGAGTGGCCTGTTGATTCGCAAAAGTAGTCAAGTATCTTTTATTGAGATTTTGTCATTGTTGATTGGATTGACGTTTGTTTATTTTTTTCGGCTTTTTATGTCTTTTTGAATGTTGAAACATGTTAAGTGATGGTTTTGTTTCTCAGTGACAGACCAGTGGATGTCAGATGTGTTTTGTTGCTGCATGTGGCATGTACACGTAAATTACATGCATACGATCAATACCAAAGGGGATGGGGTCTGCATTGTGTCAGACGAGAGTTAGGAGCTGGATGAGAGATCGGTCCTCAACATCGGAATTTTGATGTATTTCCGTGGTCTATTGAAATAAACCACCCACACTTTGTGCGTGGCCCCAACAGCATCCCTACTGTTGGTTTAAATTGGACATCAAACTCGATATTCTTAACGTATTCTTGTATTCCATTGAAATAAACCACCCATACTTGTAAGTGGCCCTAGCAGCATCCTTACTGTTGGTTTAAATCGGTCCTCAAACTCGATATTCTTAACGTATTCTTGTATTCCATTGAAGTAAACCACCCACACTTGTGAGTGACCCCAACAGCATCCCTACTGTTGGTTTAAATCGGTCTTCAAACTCGGTGTTTTAAAATACTTTTGTATTCTGCTGAAATAAACCACTACACTTGTGCGTGGCCCCAATATCATCCCACTGTTGGTTTAAATCGGTCCTCAAACTCGAGTGTTTAGCATACTTTTGTATTCTGCTGAAATAAACCACCCACACTTGTGAGTGGCCCCAACAGCATTCCTACTGTTGGTTTAAATCGGTCCTCAAACTCGATGTTCTTAACGTATTCTTGTATTCCATTAAAATAAACCAACCACGCTTGTGAGTGGCCCCAACAGCATCCCTACTGTTGGTTTAAATCGGTCCTCAAATTCGATATTCTTAACGTATTCTTGTATTCCATTAAAATAAACCACCCACACTTGTGAGTAGGCCACAACAGCATCCCTACTTTTGGTTTAAATCGGTTCCTCAAACTCGATGTTCTTAACGTATTCTTGTATTCCATTGAAATAAACCACCCACACTTGTGCGTGGCCCCAACAGCATCCCTACTGTTGGTTTAAATCGGTCCTCAAACTCGATGTTCTTAACGTATTCTTGTATTCCATTGAAATAAACCACCCACACTTGTGAGTGGCCCCAACAACATCCCTACTGTTGGTTTAAATCAGTCTTCAAACTCGGTGTTTTAACATACTTTTGTACTCTGCTGAAATAAACCACCCACACTTGTGAGTGGCCCCAACAACATCCCTACTGTTGGTTTTAAATCGGTCCTCGAACTCGATGTTCTTAACGTATTCTTGTATTCGATTGAAACAAACCACCCACACTTGTGAGTGGCCCCAACAACATCCCTACTGTTGGTTTAAATCGGTCCTCAAACTCGGTGTTTTAACATACTTTTGTATTCTGCTGAAATAAACCAACCACACTTGTGAGTGGCCCCAACAGCATCCCTACTGTTGGTTTAAATCGGTCCTCAAACTCGGTGTTTTAACATACTTTTGTATTCTGCTGAAATAAACCACCCACACTTGTGAGTGGCCCCAACAACATCCCTACTGTTGGTTTAAATCAGTCCTCAAACTCAATGTTCGTTACGTATTCTTGTATTCCATTAAAATAAACCACCCACACTTGTGAGTGGCCCCAACAACATCCCTACTGTTGGTTTAAATCGGTCCTCAAACTCGGTGTTTTAACATACTTTTGTATTCTGCTGAAATAAACCACCCACACTTGTGAGTGGCCTCAACAACATCCCTACTGTTGGTTTAAATCAGTCCTCAAACTCGATGTTCTTAACGTACTTCTTGTATTCGATTGAAATAAACCACCCACACTTGTGAGTAGGCCCCAACAACATCCCTACTGTTGGTTTAAATCAGTCCTCAAACTCAATGTTCTTAACGTATTCTTGTATTCCATTGAAATAAACCACCCACATTGTGAGTGGCCCCAACAACATCCCTACTGTTGGTTTAAATCGATCTTCAAACTCGGTGTTTTAAAATACTTTTGTATTCTGCTGAAATAAACCACCCACACTTGTGAGTGGCCCCAACAGCATCCTTACTGTTGGTTTAAATTGGTCTTCAAACTCGGTGTTTTTAACATACTTTTGTACTCTGCTGAAATAAACCACCCACACTTGTGAGTGGCCCCAACAACATCCCTACTGTTTGCTTAAATCGGTCCTCAAACTCGGTGTTTTAACATACTTTTGTATTCTGCTGAAATAAACCACCCACACTTGTGAGTGGCCCCAACAGCATCCCTACTGTTGGTTTAAATCGGTCCTCAAACTCAATGTTCGTTAACGTATTCTTGTATTCCATTAAAATAAACCACCCACACTTGTGAGTGGCCCCAACAACATCCCTACTGTTGGTTTAAATCAGTCCTCAAACTCGGTGTTTTAACATACTTCTTGTATTCTGCTGAAATAAACCACCCACACTTGTGAGTGGCCCCAACAGCATCCCTACTGTTGGTTTAAATCAGTCCTCAAACTCGATGTTCTTAACGTATTCTTGTATTCGATTGAAATAAACCACCCACACTTGTGAGTGGCCCCAACAGCATCCCTACTGTTGGTTTAAATCGGTCCTCAAACTCGATGTTCCTACGTAATTTTGTATTCCACTGAAATAAACCACCCACACTTGTGAGTGGCCCCAGCAGCATCCTTACTGTTGGTTTTAATCAGTCCTCAAACTCGATGTTCTTAACGTATTCTTGTATTCCATTGAAATAAACCACCCACACTTGTGAGTGGCCCCAACAGCATCCTTACTGTTGGTTTTAATCAGTCCTCAAACTCGATGTTCTTAACGTATTCTTGTGTTCCATTGAATTAAACCACCCACACTTGTGAGTGGCCCCAACAACATCCCTACTGTTGGTTTAAATCGGTCTTCAAACTCGGTGTTTTAAAATACTTTTGTATTCTGCTGAAATAAACCACCCACACTTGTGAGTAGCCCCAACAGCATCCTTACTGTTGGTTTAAATTGGTCTTCAAACTCGGTGTTTTAACATACTTTTGTACTCTGCTGAAATAAACCACCCACACTTGTGAGTGGCCTCAACAACATCCCTACTGTTTGCTTAAATCGGTCCTCAAACTCGGTGTTTTAACATACTTTTGTATTCTGCTGAAATAAACCACCCACACTTGTGAGTGGCCCCAACAGCATCCCTACTGTTGGTTTAAATCGGTCCTCAAACTCAATGTTCGTTACGTATTCTTGTATTCCATTAAAATAAACCACCCACACTTGTGAGTGGCCCCAACAACATCCCTACTGTTGGTTTAAATCGGTCCTCAAACTCGGTGTTTTAACATACTTTTGTATTCTGCTGAAATAAACCACCCACACTTGTGAGTGGCCCCAACAGCATCCCTACTGTTGGTTTAAATCAGTCCTCAAACTCGATGTTCTTAACGTATTCTTGTATTCGATTGAAATAAACCACCCACACTTGTGAGTGGCCCCAACAGCATCCCTACTGTTGGTTTAAATCGGTCTTCAAACTCGGTGTTTCAAAATACTTTTGTATTCTGCTGAAATAAACCACCCACACTTGTGAGTGGCCCCAACAGCATCCTTACTGTTGGTTTAAATCGGTCTTCAAACTCGGTGTTTTAACAAACTTTTGTACTCTGCTGAAATAAACCACCCACACTTGTGAGTGGCCCCAACAACATCCCTACTGTTGGTTTAAATCGGTCCTCAAACTCAATGTTCTTTACGCATTCTTGTATTCCATTAAAATAAACCACCCACACTTGTGAGTGGTCCCAACAGCATCCCTACTGTTGGTTTAAATCGGTCCTCGAACTCGGTGTTTTAACATACTTTTGTATTCTACTAAAATAAACCACCCACACTTGTGAGTGGCCCCAACAGCATCCCTACTGTTGGTTTAAATCGGTCCTCAAACTCAATGTTCTTAACGTATTCTTGTATTCCATTGAATTAAACCACCCACACTTGTGAGTGGCCCCAACAGCATCCCTACTGTTGGTTTAAATCGGTCCTCAAATTCGATATTCTTAACGTATTCTTGTATTCCATTGAAATAAACCACCCACACTTGTGAGTGGCCCCAACAGCATCCCTACTGTTGGTTTAAATCGGTCCTCAAATTCGATATTCTTAACGTATTCTTGTATTCCATTGAAATAAACCACCCACACTTGTGAGTGGCCCCAACAACATCCTTACTGTTGGTTTGAATCGGTCTTCAAACTCGGTGTTTTAACATACTTTTGTACTCTGCTGAAATAAACCACCCACACTTGTGAGTGGCCCCAACAGCATCCCTACTATTGGTTTAAATCGGTCCTCAAACTCGATGTTCCTACGTATTTTTGTATTCCACTGTAATAAACCACCCACACTTGTGAGTGGCCACAACAGCATCCTTACTGTTGGTTTAAATCGGTCTTCAAACTCGGTGTTTTAACATACTTTTGTTTTCTGCTGAAATAAACCACCCACACTTGTGAGTGGCCCCAACAGCATCCCTACTGTTGGTTTAAGTCGGTGCCAAAATTTAAATAGCTTTAATGTGCATCTCTGTACAGAGAATGAATCGGGAACATAGTTAAATATCTTATTCGCTGCCGACGTCAGTTGAATTCAGCACACCGTTTACCAAAACGGATCCGGCTGCAAACCCAACCATTTTATCCAACATCCCAGTGATTTCTCGTGGAAGTGCAGAGGTGTTCTCGGCTTCCAACAAAGCGAGTATCACGTCAACATATTCCTACCCATTCCCTATATGACCTGCATTCGGACGAGGCCGGCGCCGGTATTGCCTTAGTTTAAGATCACCAGTTCTTACACATTGAGGATGTATGCTAGTCCCAAGCATCATTTATTGGTTCTTTGTGTAATAACAGCTGATCTGGCAATAACGGAGTAGCAACCTCGGGCGGTCAATCATGCTCATGCTCATGCTCATGCTAAAATGCGCAAAAAGCACTTCTAGAGTCCAATCACAACTGCAACCAGCAATAATTAGCATAGTTTTTAAAAGGTTTCGGCTGAAAAATGTCTTTTTGTGCACTAAAAAGATGCGGAAAAAAACTTTACTTGTTTTGTTATTACACACCAAATCTTGTTCGGTACTTTTTTTGCTGAATTCGTTCTGTAAAACAGAAATTTCACCGAACATTTTGTAAAATATGACATTTTACTAAATTCTAGCAATCAAAAATACTGAATTTCTGTAATTTACAGAAAACTACCGAAAATTGTAAAAAACACTACCGATCGAAACTGTAAATTGCTGCAGTTCCCCAACACTGTCAGAATACTTACGAATGTACTGTAAATTTAATCTTTTGCAAAATATTCTGCAAAAAAAAGTACCGAACTGATAGTTATTTTTTCCATGCTGTCAAACACAACTTTTTCCCGCCATTTTAAAGTTGAATGTTGACCAGCTCTGTTGAACTTCGCGGTGCAGGAAAAAATAAGTGCCATAAATGAAGGAATGAACAGCAACTTTCCGGGACCGTAGCCACACTCGCCAGGAATGAAAGTTTTTGGCTTACCCCAGGAATCATTTGATTGCAGCAGCGTTTGATGGTAAGCTCCTAATACATTTTGAACATCGTTGAAACAAATTATGTTGATACATTGTCTTTCTATTTACATTATAAATAAGCATGCAGTTTTTAAACATTTTTCCAGATGTTTAATAAACTAAATATCTGAAACTTAAATCTGAATCAACGGAAATGAACAAGAACTGAAACATATTAATCTAACCCATTAATGTAAAAATCAAGAAAGAAAATCAATAAACCCGTTTACAAACGAATCTGTAATTATGCTGAGCAACTGTAAATTCATTGCATCATTTTCGGTAAAAATGTGACAGCTCGCGTTACCAATCGTTGAGCAAAATTTACAGAACATTTCGGTAAGTTTTGGCAGCTCAGTAGCGAAGTTAAATTTACTGAACGTATTGTAAAGTTAAAAAACTACCGAATCGATAACCGAATGTTCAGCTGTTTCATATTCGGTAAAAAATTACAGTATACTGTAATAAAATCTAAGTGTGTAGGTCCCATACAGAAACGATTTTTTGTTGGCTCAGTCAGTACTAGCACATCGGTCCCAAGCTCGGTCCCAAGCTTAATAATGCACCCCTTGCAACTAGCGGTTTGAAATTGGTTCACTGTTGTAGAACCCCTTGGCCCGAAGTAAACATTAAAGCCATGACCTTGCTATACATATTTGCGCCTTGGTTTTGATTTGCTGTGTTATTTTTGTCCTTTGGTTACATTGTTTTATTTTGTAAATTTTGTAAATACTCTAAAATTTTGAATTTTGTAATTTTATTAGTTTTATAATTTTGTAAATACATTTCTAAATTTTTATTTTCTTATTCTTCTATTTTATTAAGCAGTACATTTTTGAAAAGAAATAATCAGAGTTTAATAAAAAGGAATAAAATATATAATCGTAAATTATCACCCATTTCCTATCCTGGACATCCCTATTCCCTCATTTACCATGACAACCGTTACGCGCAATTCAGGACGCTCCCACAGTCGATCCTTATGGCCCAAATACAATGATAACGGCAGAGCCCGATCTGAGTATGCGTGCTTGTCGGAAAGAAATCAGGCTAGATCCAAGCCGATTCTAAAGGCCAAGCTACAAAAGGGAGCGCAGCGGCGCGGTGCGGCAGTTTTTGACAGTTAATCCATATATTTTATGCCAAAAACTGCCGCACCGCGCCGCTGCGCTCCCCATTGTAGCTCGGCCTTAATTGGACATATCGAAATCATTTGCAGCAACTGTCAAAATTGCCTTTTTCTGTTCCGTTTCCGTTATCATTGTGTTTGGACGGTTACTGTTGATGAGATGGCTTCCACACTAGCATACGGAGTCAGCTGATATAAGCAGCTGTCATCGCCGGGCTCAGGATCTAGTAAGGTAAAAGTTTCTAAACCAAAAACAGTCGTGTTGAGTTGAGTGCAGGGCAGGGGGAAAGTCACTCTGCCACCTTGTGTTAACACTGTCGAAAACACAATTTGCCACTCTTCAAACACATTCGCAACCTAGGGGCAAGACACTGAGCTATCCTGAGTAACTCTGAGCAATTATGAGCATCTCTTATTCACTGGATTCATATTGTGATACTGAACATTCCTACCTTTTGTAAAGCTTGGTTTTGACAGTAAAATTGCTTAATCAAAACGTTGTTGTTTTTGATTAGATGAAACGTTGTTTTAGCTTGGATGCAACTTGTGTTGGTCCTCCAACCTAAGCACAGCTCATTTCCAGCCCCACCCCTTATTCACCTGAAGCCGACTTCCCCTATGAAAATCAATTAGTCGTACCTTCATCAAGTCCCTCCCTTTAAGCATGCAACTCAAAACGATATCATCTACAGATCATTCGCTTCTGTACTCCGCATCAGTGTCCGCATACATACGCAATCTTCATCAAAACGACTCTATCCGATGTTTATCCTGTTCCCTCAAATCCAATATGCGTCACTGCATTAGCATTGCTTACCACAGTTGAAGCCAATGTCGAATGGGCTGAGTCAATCAATCCGTACAATGGGAATATGGGGCATTTGTCGACTGCCGAAAGGATCACCTCCAAAAGAAACCAAGTCAGATCGACCAATCGCAAAACTGGAGTTTTCAATATTCCACATAGTGTCTGTGAGGACCACCTTAATGACCCACCAACAGATCTCATAAGTAGCCGTCTGCCTGGTTCTTGTATTTGCTTTGTTCTACTGATTGCTCGACTATCGACCCACAGGAAATATCACCACTCTCCTTCTCGATCGGTCAATCATTGGATGAGTGATAAGAAGCACGGCTGTTCCGGATGCTGAGCAGGTGAATGAGAATGACCGTGAGTGCAGAGATATGGAAATTTTACCACAGGCAATTCGGGTGTGGAATTTATATGTATATTTGAGCTTAGGTTTAGTTAGTTTTTTGTAGTACGATATAGTGTACGGTCCAGCGTTACTGTTTAGTTAAAAGAAGTGTCCCTTGTTTCTTGCTAAGGGATTGATTGTGCCATTCACAGCCCCATCCAGCCTTCAACCATCCTCGAGCTATTGGCCGCTGCGAGGAACCAGAGCACGGTCCAGATATCCAACACATTCCATCTGTTTTTCGTCTTCCTACAAGAAAAAGAATGAAAAAAAATCAAACAACCTACTTACCGGAATCTTGGCCCAATTCCTCTTTCAAATACTCTGCCTCAAATTAGAGCTTCTTACGATACGATAAAACAGAATTTTCCCAGACTGTAAAAATTCTGTTGTCATTGGTTGCTATGGTTGCCACCGTCGCAACCACCTCAACCGTCACATTCAAGCCAGTGCTGCCAGAATACTTCAAACCGAGTTATAAATTACACAAGTTGATGGAAGCTGATGCATTCTGAGCAAACGTGAGTTTTGTGATCAAATATGAGTGACGTTGTTTTTTTCGTTTTCACACACAGTTTTTGGCATTCCCACCACTCTATATCTTGGGGGGAGAAGAAAATCATAGACTGTGTAAATTTGATGAATTCTGAGTAACTTTGAAGAAAAAAGTTACTCACTAGAAAGCTGTCTTGCCCCTTGCTCGCAACCACATTAATAGAAATTTATATCTGGCACCACTTACACGAATCGATTGTTTGTTTTTGTTTCCCTCTCGCTTACACTACACTGATAAAAAATCAAATAATGAAAATATTAATTCAAAACTTTACTTTTTATGTCACATATATTTCATATCAAATCAAATAATTTCTATTTGTGTTGCATTTGCAACGTATTAATTTGATACATGTTTTCCATTTTCAAACCTTATGAAAAATATGTGTCTCACCTTATGACTAAAAGTTATTAGATTTGACACATACTTTTGATTTGGTTTTGGATTGAAAAAAAAGTCAAAATGGCGCTCGAACGTTTCTGACCACTGCACGAATTGAATTTAAGTGACCAACTGGTGTATACAGGTTTATCAGGTATTATGGTATGTTACTTGATGTAAATATTTGTTGAATGACCTATTTATTTTTAGAAAGCGGTGAATATTTGGCATAATTATCAAATGGTTAAAAAAGGTGAACTCCAGAAAGAGGAATGTGGAAGGAATATTACAGCGTTTGACCAACTGGAAATGAGACAAAGTGGGTGTAAATATTTGATAAATCTACTATATATTATAATTATAAAATCTATTACAGGAATAACGGTTTATGGAATTCGAAGCGGTTGAATACTTTGAATCGATCTCTTCACGGATAAACACAACCACAACAAATGTATAAACTTTAACAGGTAGTTCCAATAAAACTTATAACAAAATTTGTATGGTGTTGGTCCAATCGTTTTAATGAGGTTTATATGATGACACATGGTATTTATTGTAATCAGGGATAAAAATCATAAGCTTGACACATACTTTCAATAAAGAAGTAAATATGGTATTCATTAACAAGAGGAATACAAATCATAGGCTTGACACATACTTTCTAAATGGATGGAAATATCATAGACTAACTCTAAGACCAGTAGGTCCCGAACAACTGCGATTTTTTTCTTGGCTCAGTCATTACTAGCACATCGGTCCCAAGCTCGGTCCCAAGCTTAATAATGGGCCCCTAATAACGAAATCACACGAACATACTCTCAAATATTCTGTCAAAATAACACAGCAAATCAAAACAAAGGCGCAAATATGTATTGCAAGGTGCTGGCTTCAATGTGTACTTCGGACCAAGGGGTTCTACAACAGTGAAGCAATTTCAAATCGCTAGTTGCATATTGATTGTTGGAAATATGGCATTCATCATAGTGAGATATAGTTGCTATTGAACTTCCTCTTAAAGTATATAAGCATATCGATTAGATATTATTTGTAAATAGTTACGGCAAAAAATTATTAGATTTTCAAATACATTTGTTATGATTATTTTTATCCGTGTAATGTAATTCAGATGCGCACTGTAAGCGGCCAGTAGCCATTAATGGGTAAAATATCACCCATTTCAAACTTAAGTGGATTAACTCCTTTAATGGGTAAAACAATTTAACCCATTAATGGGTAAAGAGCCTGTACGTCAGGCTGTCGGGTATTTTTCACCCATTTTTCAAAATGTTCAACGTCAAAACGTTTTTTACTTGGGAAATGACTATGAAATACCCATTTTTCAAAATGTTTGTTATTTGCGAAATGGGAATAAATTTCCATTTCTCATGATTTGTTTTTACTTGTGATATTGAATAAATAGCATTAGAATAAACATAGTAGATCGCAATAACTGTATTTGTTTTTGGATTTGTGAATTTATTCATAACGCACCCCTTTAACCTCAGACCTTTTAACTCTCAGGCATGCCAAGTTTCGTTCGGGGGTTTCACATCGGCAAATATTCCGGCGATGTTCAAGTGGTCCATTGAAGCGGTCATCACATCGTGATCACCCAGAGAGATTCCTACATCGCCCAAACAATTCCTGAAGGTTTCCGTGGGATATATCTGATAAGATTAAATTTTGACGTCAACTTAATGGAAGCTTGGATTTTACACTCCAGAAGGGACACGTACTCGGAATTTCAATTCTACTGATGAAATCAAAGCTTTTAAATTATTATAATAAAATAATAACGTACCTCTCAGTTTTTGGAAGCTTTCACTATCCAATTTAACCTTCAGTTCTTCCATATTCTTTTCGTTTTCGTAGACTGGATTCCGCGAAGGTTTATTTTTTATTTTTCGAACAGTGCACTTTACCCAGGACTTTACCTCAACATTACTATACAGAGGGAGTCAGGAAAATGCTAAGATATTTTTTTCCCATTAATGGGAACCCATCTTTTGGTCTCTCATTGAAACTAAAAAATGGGTCCTTTAGTATGCATTATTTTGATTTTAAAAGTACCCATTTTTTGACAGCTTCATATACTATCAAAAAATGGGTACATTTTTACCCATTAATGGGTACATGCCGGTTACAGTGTGTATAATGAGCATGTCGACACAGATTTTTCATTAGGGCCTAACTGACAAACGTAAACAATGGTTTCTTCCGTCAATTTCTCATGGCTCAAAGGCTACCCATGTAAGCCTCTTATGCTATCGGATAGAAGATTTCTTCCTCTTCGAAATAACCGTGGTAGATTGATTAGGCGAGTTTTCAATGGCGAGAAGTTTGAGTAAAAAGCCATTGTTTACGTTTGTCAGTTAGGCCCTAATGAAAAATCTGTGTCGATGTATTAAACGTCTAAACCGTCCATGGTTGCCAATAAGGATAAATTTTCGATTGTAGTTTGTGAAACACAAAAACACCTTCTGCCACGAGGGGCACGCAAGAACTTTTGAGTACAGCACACACTTGTTGAAAGTATTGAAAATACGCTTTTAATACGGCTTATTATACGTTGAAGTACATCAGAATACCTACTAGAGAGTTTAAATACACCTCAATTATAATTATATACCTTGAGTGCTATGAAATACATTTCTAATACAATTTGAATACTTTAAGTACAGTCAAATACATTTTAAATACAGTACATTAATTTAAAAACTTGTAAGTACTGATAGATTATTTTGATTACAACTGCAGATTTTGATACTCAAAATACATTTTTATTACAATGACATGCTTTGAGTACCATAACATACATATTAAATACTTTTCAATACTTTGAGTTCAATTAAATACACTATAAACCCAATTCAATACTTCGAGTACCATGTAATACATGTAATGTTTTTAAAATTCCCTTAAATATATGTTGACTACAATTTACATCCTAAATAACAAATAAATATATGTTATTACAGCAGGGGGTAAGTCACTCGACCACCTTGTGTTACCACCCTAAAAAACACAATCCGCCACACTTCAAACACACTCGCCACCACATGAAAGATAAATTAATATCTGGCACCACTTACACGAATCGATTGTTTGTTTTTGTTTCCCTCTTGCTTACACAAATGTAATTCAGACGATGCATATGTTAGCATGTATTAAACGTCTAAACCGTGCATGGTTGCCAATAAGCATAAATTTACGATTGTAGTTTGTGAAATCACAAAAACACCTTCTGCCACCCCAGAAACACATTCGTACACGATCAACACAAACACAACGTGGCAGAGTTACTCACCCCCTGTATTACAGTTTAAATACCTCGAGCAGAAGTAAACACATTTTAATTACCTAAAATATTGAACACACAACACACTATTACAAGACCACTCATTTCTACAGAAAACCACTCAGTTTTTTCATTACTCCATACACCAAATTTGTCAAATTTAGCGAGAAAATTTAGTTAAAATTCATGACATGAAAAATGCACTGCATTGACAGAACTCCCAATGATTGTGTGAAATATTAAATTTACCATATCTAATAAGGTTTCTCTTATGACCTTGGTTTTGACCCAATAACATTTCAACTCAATATGAGTAGTCCAAAAAATTGCGTGTAGGTAGAACTCTTTAAACATTCTTTAAAAACACGCTCAAAATACCATCTCTTTCATTTGTATTGCTGTCCTTTTTTTCTCACGAAAAATTAAGTAGCATTTTCCTGTGAGTAAAAGAGAAAGGAATACAATTATACTCAATTTTTGAGTAGAATTGAACGAGAGTCTAGAATTCTTAAAACACTCTCAAGTATTTTAAATATATTTGAGTCCTTTTAAATCTCATTAAATACATTTAGGTACTCAAAACATTCATGAAATACTTTTCAGAACTTTAAATAATTTTCAAATACTCTTTGAGTAGCTTAAATATTTTTCAAATACAATTAGTTACTTTGAGTCCTTTAAAATTACTTTTGATTACTTTGAATTCTCTAAAATGTTTGTGAATACTCTGTAAATCGAAAGAAATCCGGAGGTATTTTCAATACGACACACTCAGTAGAATGCTCTGCGTGCCCCTCGTTCTGCCACCCCAAAAACACATTCGTACACGATCAACACAAACACGACGTGGTAGAGTTACTCACCCCCTGTAGTCAGCTGAAAATTGTTGGTGATTGCGCTTAATTTAAACCTCGAAATGGTACACGAAGAAAAAAGGTTGGTAAACGCAAACATTCTAGTTTCATTTAACCGGAATTTCACGTTGAATTGGGCACAAACATCTTATTAGTTTGATTTAACTACCTATGGTGGTTAAAACAAACCAAAATTTTGAGTTATTGTTTCGGGAATTGATCAGTTAAGTTCAACTGGCATCAGTTTGAATTTACCATTATGTTGGTTGTTTCATTATGACAGCTTCGAAAACAAACGGATATGTTGGTTGATTCTACCAACGGTAATGGTTTGCTTAAAACAAATTTTAGTATGTTTTAAACTGAATTGCGGTTTGAAACAAACAAACTGAAACGGTTGAATCAACAAACATTTCTGTTTACAATCACATTTTTTTTCTGTGATTTAAAAAATATTTATTTCAATAATATGCTGATAAAAACATTTAAAAAGTGCACGTTTGCATTTATAGACTCCTCTAAAAGAAATCTACAAAGGTTACCCAAGTAACCACAAGCATTTTATTAATGCACTTAATCAACCCAAAATCAACATCGGTAATGCGGGATCGCATCAATTCAACAGTTGTCCAGTAATGAAGCGTTAGATTAGCTTAAGAATGTAGTGATGCATTACCAATGCAGTAATGCTACTTTAGCAATGTCTTATGGCATAACAAAAGATATAGCATTAGTTCGATCTTAGTGGGGCCCTTTTCAGCTTTAATTCAACTTCAATGATGCACTAGACGTAATACATATGCCCTATATATGCACGCTATTACAGCCTCGTGGTTTCTTGGGTAATGCGGGACTTTCTACTATATTTAGGGTTTTTAAAATTTTAGTAAAATTTTGATTATATCAACATTTTTAATTATTTGAACGTTTTCGTTTCACGCATTACCGCAATTGTCAACGCTAATCCGAGCGTGATCTTTCAGTACACTTCCAGGAAATCCTCGAGCAGCAGAAACATCCAAATGAAGCGCCTTTCATCCTCTGGCAGGGCGAGCGACTCTATTGTCCGTTCTGCACATCTCTACCAAGATGTCGATGATCCGGATGTTGTTTGTGTTACGGGCTTCATCTTTCTAATAGAACTGAAAGGGAAGAAGTGCATTATTTATGGACTTAACGATTACCCGCAGGGGCGCGCAAGAACATTTGAGTACAGCACACACTTTTGAAAGTATTAAAAATAAGCGTTTATGCGGCTAATTACACTTTGAGTATGTTAGAATACCCACTTGAGACTTTAAATACACCTTTATTACAATTATATACCTTGAGTGCTCTGAAATACATTTCTATTAAAATTTGAATACAAAAAGTACAGTTAAATACATTTTTAATACTTTAGATTAATTTAAAAACTTTTAAGTACTGATCGATTATTTTGATAACAACTGCAGATTTCGATACTCAAAATACATTCTTATTACAGAGACATGCTTTGAGTACCATAAAATACATTTTAAACACTTTTCAATAATTTTAAATAGCTAAGAAATCCAAATCAATACCTCAAGTACCATTTAGTACATGTAAAGTATTTAAAATCCCCATAAATATATTTAGACTACAATTTACATCCTAAATAACAAATAAATATATTGGATTACAGTTTAAATACCTCGAGTACAAGTGAGCACATTTTAATTACTTAAAATATTAAACACACAACACACTATTATAAGACCACTCATTTGCACAGAAAACCACTCAGTTTTTATATTATGACTCCTATTCTAAATTGGTCTAGTTTAGCGAGAATTTGTTTATTTAAAATTTATAACTTGAAAAATGCACTGCATTGACAGAACTAAAGATGGCTGTGTCCAATATTAAATTTACCACATCTAATAAGGTTTCTCTGTTAACCTCGGTTTTGACCCAATAACATTTCAACTCAATATGAGCAGTCCTAATAATACCGTGTAGGTAGAACCTTGAACATTGATTAAGAACACGCTCGAAAAACCTTCTCTTTCACTTGTATTGTCCTTTTTTTTCTAACGGAAAATTAGATGCGAGCATTAAGTAACATTTACGTGTGAGTAAAAGAGAAAGGAATACAATCCCACTCAATTATTGAGTAGAATGGAACGAGAGTGTAGAACTCTTAAAACACTCAAGTATTTTAAATATATTTGAGTCCTTTTAAATCTCATAAAATACTTTCAGGTACTCAAAATACTCATAAAATACTTTTCAGAACTTTAAATACAATTCAAGTACTCTTTGAGTATCTAAAATATTTTTCAAATACTTTTGGTTTCCTTGAGTTTCTTAAAATACTTTTGATTACTTGAAATATTCTAAAGTGTTTGTAAATACTCTGTAAATCGAGTTAAATCTGGACGTATTTTCAATACGACACACTCAGTAGAATGCTCTGCGTGCCCCTCGCGATTACCTTACCGGAACATTATGATTTCAGGCGGAGCTAAATGTTCTGGCGTTTCAGCTATTACTTTTTATTGGAATAACCACGGTTGCATAATTTATTCAGACATTACGAATGCACTATGCGAGCTCAACGGCCGCAAACATACATGTTTCACGGAAAATGAAATAACCCAAAAAATAGTTCGTTTCAAACTAAATTTTTAGTTATTTTTTCCCCAAACAAAATATTAGTTTGATTTAACCGCCACTTTGGTTGAATCAATCTAAAATTTTAATTTGTTTCACTGAGTGAATGACACCGGGTTTTAGTAAAAATAAACCTCACAAGGTTGTTTCCACCTTGAACAACAAAAATATTAGTTTAAAACAAACATAATATCTGTAGGAAGGAACAAACCAACCTGCCTGTTTGTTTCAAAACTAAATCGTTGGTTTGAATCCACAAAACGGATTTTAAAAATGACTAGTTTTTTAGTTTGGATGTCAACAAACAGGTTTGTTCACTCAGTGGACGCAGTGATTCTACGCCCAAACAAAAAAAAACAGGTTTGTTGTTTCAAATAGGACTGTTTTATCTCCGTGTAGTTTCTACTGTGGCATTTTTTTTTGCGTGTGTAGGGAGGCGGTTCTAGTATAGACACTCAAATTATAGACCGGACAACGTGCCGCCATGTTGTATCCAAAACGAACATTTCCTCGCATTTCCCATACGATTTGACAGTTGTTTATGGATACATCAACTGTGCCAGACTCACGTTGTCCGGTCTATTACTTGAGTGTCTATAACAGACTGGTTAGTCTACACGGAGAAACGAAATAACTCAAAATCGAAGTATAAAGTACTTAAAAGGAGGTACACTCCAAAAACTGCTGTTTTGGATAAATTTGAACTCTCCTTGATAGGTAGTTTCAACTCAACTATAAAGTATTGTAAGCATCAGTTCCTTTTACGTCATTAGGACTCAAATTAGAATACCCCGATGACTGTTCGCGTTGAGTGCTTTTCATCAAAATTTTGAGTTGTTCCTTTTCTCTCCTGTGAAGAGAACATAATAAAAAGTTTCTTTTATTTTGGTGAAGAAATTGAGCTGTGCGCCATTTTCCTTAATGTGCTGTTCTCTGCCGGAAGAATTCGGTTAACCTTTATTTATTATTTTTGAAAAATTCGTGAATTGGTGATTATTTATTCGTCAATAGTAATGGAGCAACTAAAGAAAAAAATTGACGAGGGAAGCTACCAAAAGCTTGTGGGTAGGTATTATCAATTTATTTAAATATTAGATTTCCAACATTTTTAATTTTGATTCTTGAGGGATGAACTGTTGCGTTGATGGATGCGGTGAATCCGTCACTGGTGACTTAGAAATGTTTAAGCGGCATCTCACTACGGTGCATAGGATAACAACAAGCCGGAAATCATCCATTCCACTCAAATGTCCACTATGTGGCTCGGTTTTTAGCTTTTATACAAGTTTAAAAAAGCATTTCGTTACACATAACCTTGCTCAGTACAACGCAGAAGTTGGAGGAAGCAATCCTGAATCAACCGTTTCGTCAATCTCTATAGTTCCTACTCTAGAAGATGATCCGATGATGGTAGAAACGAAAATTGAAAACCCAGTGTTTTATGAAAATGATTTGTCAGTAGAAGAAATAACTGCCAAATTTATGGATATGATTACAGAACTTCGGTGTGATGTGTCCCTTCCCGAAAAGAAAGTGCAAAAGTTTCTTTCTGGATTCTCCTCAGTTATTCATTGGAGCCAACGATACACTATGTCCCAAGTAAAGACATTCTTAGTACATGAAAAGTACTTGTTCGACCAAGAACCTGCTATAAATTTAATTAATTCGTTGTTCATACCTGATATATCCAAAACAGCGCACACATACGAAGACAATTTTAACTTCTTGATAGCCAAAGCTGATTGTACGGTTCCAGAACCAATAGAAACTATTTTAGGAGAAACAAGGATCAATAATAGTACTCTGCTGGGAAGATCAAAAGGAAAAAAGTTTCAAAAAAGGGTAAAATTTGCAAATTTTGTTCCCAATGTTAAAATTGTCAAAGACGTAGTGCATTACATTCCAATTACGAACACATTACGTTTGATCATGGCAAATCCAGAAGCACGATCCATGGTTGATTCTGAAAAGCCTACATCTGACGGCTTAATAGTATCCTTCAAAGACGGCAAACATTTTTCACAGCATCCCTTCCTGCAAAGTCATCCATTTGCGTTGAGACTTTCTTTGCACGTTGATGAAGTAGAGTATCTGAACCCTCTAGGATCGCGAAAAGGAAAACAAGTTGACAAACTTTTATTTCAAAATACAAAATTTCGACTCACGTGTAAATTTCTCCTTGGATAGAATTTACTTGGCACTGATGGTAAAGTCGACCGTGTTAAAAAAATATGGTTATGCAGTGGTGCTTAAGGATATGCTCTAAGGTCTTCGGGCACTTGAATCACCTAATGGCATTGTAACACGGACAGCATCAGAAACCTGGATATTACGTGCAGTTCTTGTAAATATTTTGGGCGATACTTTAGCCATACACGAGGTTTATGGGCTGATTGGACCTGTAGATCGTGTTTTATTACAAGGCGGGATCTGAAATCTAGAAAGTTTGGAGACTTTTTACTCATAGGACAATGGATAACGTACAAAAAGACGTTGAATGCGGAATACGATCAAATTGTGTTTTCCATGAATTGCGTTTTTCAGATGGCCTAACACGGTTTGTTTTTGATCCGATGCATGATGTGTTGAAGGTATTTCTCCAATGATTATAAAATTAATTTTAAGGCATGCAGTGCAGTGCAAAATAATTACGATACAAAGAATCAATCAACTTATTGATACATTTGATTACGGAGACTGTGAAACGTCTGTCAAACCCTCTTCAAACTTTTCACAACAAATTTCAAATGCACAAACAAATGCCTTAAGCCAAACTGCATCTCAGACTTGGTTACTAATGCGTGCATTCCCATTTATTTTTGATGAAGTCCTTTCGACAGATCTAAAATTGCAAAAAATATTTTCATCACTGCTTCTCATAAGTTACACTTGTTTTTCTCATCGATTGACTCAAGATATGGTTAATGATCTTGATAATGCAGTTCAAGAGTTCCATACTACTTTCAAGGAATGCTTTTCATCATCAATTCTATAAACAAAATTCATCACATTGTTCATTACGCACAGTCTTCTATAGAAAATGGCCCTCTTTATAATGCTAGTTGTTTGTTGTATGAGGCCAAGTTCAAAGAATCCAAGGGCCAAGGAAAAACCTGTGGAAATTACAAAAATTTGACATTGAGCTTAACTAAGAGATTGGCCTTCAAACAAATTAACGCTATTTTGAATCATACTCATACTCTAGATAATCCGTTAATAATTAAATCCACACAGATAGAGAAAGGCACTATTGATTCATCAGGTTTACTTTTTGATCTTCCTCCACAAATAAACGTAATTCAACACTTGCAAATAAATAAAACCGATTTCCGTCCAGGACATGTAGTCAAGTATCTAAAACAAACTGGAAGCAATTATGGCATAATTTTATTAATAGTAAACCATGAACATTAAATTACTACCATATTTCGAGAATTGGACATCTGTCAGTTTGATACCACACTTTTTGCTTTTGAAGTCAAGCTTTCTCAAAATTTGATTAGAGTTACCAAGGATAAATTATTGTCTCGTAAATGTTATAATATGTGGAAGCTAATGAAAAATGATTCATCTCTTTATATAAGTTTAAAATACTATGATGGTTAGTATTAAGTATTTGTAATCACATTATTTTCTTTAATTAAAATACATGAAAATTTCTGTTCTAAGCCTTTGGTTGATTTTATTTCTTTGTTTTGAAAGATCATTTCTAAGCATACATTTCAAAGGGGCTAATGCCACTTATACATGTACCGTAGTTGGAACGTACCCATTAAGTAACAAATAAGTACTCAATTAGAACTTATTTAGGATTATGCCCTATTCATACTACAAACCTGGGACTATAAACCATATAGTGATATAAAAAATATGAAAACCTATATATTGTATTTTATTTTAGCAAATCTAATCAATGATGAGTCTTTATAGTACATTTGGATGGAAATGACTTAACGGAATTGGGCATACTGGAGATGGGCCCAAGAAAAACTCATCCTAAGTGTAATTTATCAGTTGAAAGCAGAAGTTCAAAATAAGCAGCTGGAGACAACAACTGAGCAGAGCACAGATCTGTTGCATGAGAGGGTAAATATGAATACACTTAATATTTGGTAGTTGTGATCGCTAGTTTGATCTACAGCTTAGATTTTTTTTACTGCAAATTGGCAAAATATTTATTGTATCTTTTCCATTTATGTACTTTTTATCGTACAGAGAAATTTATGTTATCAACATTTATTCCAGACCATTCAATCGGTTTTGTTGGAGGTACCAAAATTCCAGCGAACACTGAAGCTTCTTAACGATGGTGCTATACCGCAAAACAAGGAAATTTTAAGAATGAACAGAATTTTCACAAATTTTATTTCGACCGTATGGATTCATGTACATAAAAGTTAAGTTTTTTTTTTGAAAATTTAAAATTTCATTGCTTGATTATGTTATTTATATTACAGATATCCATCGTGTCTTGAAAAGCATCAATTGGCCCTAGAAATTGTCGAAGCTTTTCCACAATTGGAAAGCACCAGACTTAATAAAGATGCTCCTAAAGAGGTTTCTCAAAAATCATTCTTAATTAATTATATAAATGGTTTATTTTGATATTTTTTTAAGTCATACTTTTTCTGGCGAAACCAAGGCCGTGGAAAGGGATCCCATAGTGGAATTACTGAAACGCGTGTTGGTAATATGCGTAAGGACTTGCCATCAGAGAAGAGGCTTTTTCAAAGACCAAGGAATGTACCTATAGAATTGCCCGACGGTATCCATGAAAACGCATCATACATAGCAACTCTAACGCCATCACCACAAAACATTCGCGAAATCTCGGAAAAAATTGCTCATTGCAGTATATTGCATCATTGGCTTTTCAAGCAAAATATTGATTCTATAGACTCCCGAGTCAACTCCATTCTGAGAATGTTTCCCCATTTGTTATCCTACAATAGTTTAATGGTAAGATTCTGAATATATTAATTTTTTTCTACGGTGATTCACATACCAGTCAAATTTAAATAAGGTATGGCTGCGAACAAGCTACTGAAACCGATGCATGGTTGTACTATGGTGGTACTAAAGACTGATACATTTTTTATTATTTTAGGTTCAGCAGGCCTTTGAACGGTTATATCCTGGAATGAACGAGGATTGCAGCATGAGTACTTTTTTACAAATTGGTCTCCTTATGGAAACAAATACTTGAAGCTCAGTTGAAGCAGGTAAGCTATTGCATTATTGTTTCAATACTTGTTGTATCTTTTTTTAAATTTAAATCTTCTTTAAGTTTAAATATTGCCTTACTCGATTTTGTATTAACATGTCTTTATGTCTTATTTTTCAGTTCACATTCGTGGTGCTCTCCGTTTTTTAAAAAAGATGACAAATTGTGGAATCAAAGAAAAATGGAAGAAAACATGAGTATCGAAGAATTTCTGGCGATGCCTTTGATCTGCTGGCTAAAGGTTGTTGACTTTTCTAAATGTATATTTGTCAAAAATTTGTCTAACATTTTTTATACAATTATGTGCAAACGTACAAGAAAGCTCTTTCGAATAGTTTCAACATTTTAATCCTCATTCGTCTGATTTTTTATTTACAGATAGAGGATAATATAAGCTACTACTGACTCGCAGTTCAAAAATTATGTATATGCTCATCATGATTTGCCTCCGCATATTATATGCTGTACGGAAACATTAAAAATCGGCGATGTTTATGTTTGTCTTTGGAGATCATTTTATTGGATGTGGACACTCAGGAAAACTAGCAATCAGATGTATTGCTGAAACTTTTTCAAGTTTTGGGTATGA
>JASCZW010014171.1:0-23581 GCA_034211315.2 Aedes japonicus | reverse complement strand
ACCCGGGTTTCCAGGAAGGATCAGGTTGCTGTGGTTGTAACATCGAGCAGCACCAGAGCAGGTCCGCGTACCTCCAGATAACATTTGCATTCTTAAAGGAGATGGCTGACCATCAATCGCTCCACGACCATTAATCCAAACATCTCCGAGTGACGCGGGTGAACTCGAGCTCCTCCCTGTCGCCGGCATAGGTTGCGCGTTCGGGGTCCCCGTCTGCACCGGGGACACTTTGTTTTTGCACCAGTCGAAAGCCTCTAAAGATGGACCGCACCAACCTGCTGGTGACCGAACCATTATGACGATGGACAGGCCCAACACCACAATAGCCCATTTCATTGTTAATCTAATATATTCTGCAATTTGCAGATAAAACGCGCAGTGAAGCACAAACACGTCAGTCCCGGAGCGCGACTCATTGATCTTCCCAGACGAAGTTCGATTGCGTGGTACAGACGATAAGTCTTACGTCAAGCAGACCAGCAGCTTCCGGACAGGCATTTCACACGGCAAACGCGGACGGGAAAAGGTAAATATTTCAAAGTTCGCCGTGTCGTGTTTGGTGAAGAATTATCTTGTGTAGCAGGTCAGCTGTACCTGTGCTTAAAGAGCAATTGTTTAGATAGATTGCGAATGGGAAACGGCACCAGGTAATTTATCTGAGCGAGTGTCATGAAACGTTACGACGCTCCTCCGAAGGATGACAATTGTTCCGTCTTATTTTGGCTCACTTGGCATCTTGTCACGATGATGAAACAGGCCATATGGTATGCTGCAAAACAACGTTGAAGTGGTGCCCATGAGCCAAGAACTCCTACCAATGATTGCCAGAGCTCCGCTCAATTCAACAATATTAATACTGTCAAGCGGGACCGGCAAGACTCAAAAAGCTGTTAGAGCGTGAACGGTGTCTCATAAGGTAAACTGGCGTCTCTGCGCGAATAAAGTGGACACGGACACTGTACAAAATTCATGGCAGTGTTTAACGAAAGACCTGCACCAGAATACCTGCCATCTTAGTTCTCGAGACAAAAAATATTAAGAAAGCTAAAGGGTTATTATTTGCATCAAAGGTATCATTGCTCAATTTTTGCTTAGGATACTGTCTAAGGTTCACTGGATCAATAAAGAAACCATAAATTATTCAGTTTGTTATTTATTATATACAATCGACGCGATAAGACAATTCAGAATCCAGACACCTGAAGAACTCAGGGTGTGGGATTAGGTGCCAACCTCAATCTAATAAAACCCACCCGCGCCTTTGTTCTTGCCCTCCTGAACCACCTTTAGGTATTACTGGGGAGGGGGCTCAAAGCCAGGTTTAGCACCCACCATGTTCAACTACTAGGCTTTGGGTAGTTAGGTGGTCTCGGCGACCTGCCTTATTTGCTCACCATTTTTTGTTGAGATCGCGACGATCTGGGAAGCTGCCACATGGCACGCAAGCCCAGACGTTCCGATCCCGGTACATCCTCGGGACCAAGTTGTCCGGAGTCGTGTCGTGGACCGCCATGGCAAACATGCTCGATTCGCGCGTCAGCGAGGTGCGAACACATGTTCCGCAAGTTTCTCGTTGCATGCGTAGCGACTGTGCATGCCCATATCGTGCAGGTATTGGTTCAAAACAGCTCAAGGCCAGATGTCATCAGCAAGTGGAAGTTCACTTCATCGTGTCGCCTGGTCGAATCCACCTGATTAATTCCGGGATTAGTCGACAACGTCCACCGACCTTTGTGAGTTGTTCCATACCCTTTGCCACTCTAACCATCTGGTGCGGCTACATATGGTCTTTGAATACCTTTGTTCCACGTTGTCTGGAAGCACCTGGTGTTTTTATGACCATGTCGCATTGGCATCATCTCCGCGTTAGGACGCAAGACCGCGCCGCGTGGTACCATTTGGCGTACTCAACCACTCTTAGCACAAGCCTTTGCGTACTCTCTAGCTTACTATGTAGCTCTTGGTACCAGCAGATAATCCATGTATGCACCATTGCATCAAGGTGCATGGACAGGGCGACACTGGCCAGGCGTTTACGCTTACTCCTTTAGAAATTATTATATCGACATCATGCGGATAATGCCGATGTGGCCATAGAGTGCCAGAAAGTATTTGACTGGACAAGGAGACACCTAATCGCCAATCTCATAACCCTGCAAGATACCCAAAACCTCAATTGTGCTTGTGCAGTTACTATGTTGCCCCAATTTCCGATTATTCACCACCGTGACTCAGTCTTATGCTGGGCTAGCTCTTAATTGCCGGAACTCATCCATCTCTCCACAATGCCGATGATGTGCGAGGCCGCTAACTCAACTCTTCAATGGATTCACCACATATCTCCAGGGTAACTTGTCTGCGAACCCGACTATCTTCACCCCGTTCGGGAACCTGCCGCAGTATCATCGCAATGTTCCATAACACCGGCCCAGATCGAACTCAGGGACGGCTGCGGGTGATTCACGACGTTCTCGGCCCACCGTGGTTGTATACCAGTACGGCGATCCGCGTAGTTAAAGCTTCCGGAGAATCTGGCAGGCATGTACCAGGAACCCGACGGCGTTGAGCGAGTTTAAGGAAGGCCGACCAGTTGGCGCTGGCTGGAATGCATTTCACGCGTCATAAGTACCACTGCACAGTACCAGGCTCCTGCCTCTTGCGCTGGATTTCACCAGCCAGTCTGGTGACAGACAGGATGGCATCCACAGCTTCCACTTTCACGGAAGCCAACCGTGTATGTTTGAAGGTCTGTTGAGGATTACCGAGCACGCTGGCCTGCCGCATCCAACAGACATATAGGCTCATATGCCGATGGACTTCCCGGAGGCTTCTGTTTTTGCAGCAACACAAGGGTCTGACCTCTTCCAGGCGTCCTGGAAGACGCCCTGTCCAGAGACACCTTGCATCACCACCCTGAACATTTCGGGATCCAGCAAGATAGCCGTCCATAGGCCAGGTTCGGAATACCATCAGGTCCCAGCGCTTGGTTCACCTTTAGCGACTTTGCTATCGCAACAGCGCCCTATTCGTCATCGCCGTCGCCTCGTCGTCGGCCCTGTTGTGCTGCTAATGGTGGGACAACCTGAAGGCGGTGGGGGCCGCGGACTCGGATCGTGGTTTTCGGAAAGAGTCCCCCGCTGACTGGTTACGCAGTCGAGCGCGAACGTCATTGGTTTACTGACCTCTGGTTTTGGCGTATTTCTACCCGGCGTCACCCCACGGTCGTATTGGCTTGACACAGGACCCCCAGTTGCGCTCGCTTATGGTGGCCTTTATGTCCCTCTTAGTGCGGCCTTTGCGGCGTCTGACCGCGATCTTGGATTCCTCCGTCTTGGTGGAGGTATGTTTGAGGCCGGCGATCGGACTCCGTCCACCAATACACCGGCGATCTTTATTCCTCGGCTTGACTTTCGGCATGGTCGCATCGCATGCTCGTGGAAAAGCGATAACGCAGTCGCCCGCCCCGCTGTCCTGGGTTTCACGGTGCTCGTTCACTCGCGCCTCTTTAAAAGTCTCTGCACATTTCAAAGTATGACGTCGTTCATCTTGCGGTGACTTGAGTGATGCTCTTCCTTCCGTATCGATGCTCTTTGTGGATGGTGATTGGCTAACAACGAACCACCAAGTGGTCGCCATGGGTGTAGCTTTCATCATCCACCTCCAATGGTTGCCAGTCAGACGGCTAAAATGTTATGAACAGCGATCGATTCTGCCCATCCCCATGGTAGGCAATTTTGCACCCACGTTACAGGGTCCACTGCTGAGCTCCAGCCAAGGCTTCAGAAGGATCAGCCCCACAGTAAGACGGCTTCCACCAGAGTGCACAAGCGTTGTCCCCCGCTACCAACGGATTCAGGCCGTTAGCTCCAGTTGTCATCCGTTCCTGAGCATTATTGGTAAACTGTCTGATCGACCATCTTGGCGGTGTGAAGCTGCAGAAGAACACTCCATCTGATCATAACAACCGGCGAAGCCTTCGTTTGTAGTAGATTCAAGCTCCAGAACTGCATTTGCCCACGTCCATAATGCCGTCCACGCCGCTGCAACCCGTCCGGGGAACCAGTTTCCGTTGCCGGCTGGGATGCGGTGCGGTCGAAAGCAGGTGGCGATATCTGCCGACTCGCGAACTGTCTTGATTGCCAGCAGTTGCTGCGGCCTCCAATGGTTCAGGTTTAGTTGATTAGCCTGCATTACGGTTGGCTCAAAGCTGAATACCTCAGCGGCACCAGCGTCTGCCGGAAGAAGCTATATAGCTGTTAGCGTCCTTCGCCGCTCGGGCCCCCCGGCACTTGGAGACGAATACGCGAGCTGGAGAGGTCGCCTTCTTCGCGCCGACCTCCAGTTAGACCTCTCCGGCGGCAGTCGGAACGATCGCCAGGGATGGACCCTCAGACCCCGTCACGCCGCCATACGTACTGCAGGTTCGCTTCCTACCGAGGCTTCCGACAGGATACGCTTCAGAATCGCCATGCCCCGAGGATCAGCCAGTCTGCCAAAAGGTCCCCGCTCCCATAGATAGGGTGGACTCTGACCGCCGGATGCTTCCGTTTGGGTCTGGCTTCAAGGGTATATCCCTCGCCCTTTCGGTGGTTGCCAGCCGCCAAATTTTGGGCACTTTGCTCGGCTAAAAGCTTGGCCTCCAGCCTCTCTCTGCATGCAGCCTGCATCAAGTCATGCGTAGCCTCAGGAGCCTTCAGTTTGATGTCCTTTCGTAATGTTGTTAAGCGATGACGTAAAGCTTGGCCAGAATCGCGTCCAATTGCTTCATTGCCCTCCAACACTTTAGGAAGGATTTCCGCATCCTATTTGTGGCCCGGATGAGTTCTGGTCCATCCATGGCCACGCCGAAGCTGGTGACACCTGCCTCCGATGCCGGCACTACTGGACGTGTCGCTCACGCCCGATCCCACCGTTTTACGCGATGGGGACCTCACTAGGCTGCCTTTAGCGAACTGATTCGCCTTCTCCCGGTTTTCTTCGTTTCCTCCATGTTGTTGTCCCATATAGCCATTGCCATCCAAGGCGAAGCCTGCGAGTAGCTGCTATTGTGATCCCATGGTTATTCAGAGGCAAGCTGGAGGCCATGCGGAGGGGTTGGACACGGCCCTCTTCATGGGGAACTGCTCAGAGCCGATTAGCGTAAGAGCATGGGTAAAGGGTCATCTGAGCCTACTTCCGCCCAACTGGCGCGAGGTCGGTGCAGGCGGAACGCTCGAGGCCGCCCGGCTGCCAGATTTTACTGACGAGACGACCTGTGCCACGGAACCTTGTTACTTGCTCGGTGTCACCCGGCAGGAAACGTGACAACGAGCATCCACACCGAAAAACATGGACAACAGCTGCAGGAAATCCGGAAGTGCTGAAAGTTGAATGTGAGATTTCCAGAGCTGGACGTGAATGATGAGAAGTATTTTACGTGCCTGGAAATGAAGTTCGACCACTGGGAATCCAATAGGTTAAATATGCCAGAATGGTTGTCCGTCCTTAACATAACCTTTATATGTAAAGAAGACACCCTGCAAACATAGCCCAGGCATGCGTGGCCAATCGAGTCATATTGGGTCGTAAGTATTAAGAAACCACCACCGCATAACAATTCAAATCCTGTTTTATCAGGTGAGTCATAAAAGTGCACCTTAAGGAGGTGATTGAGAGCCTGGAATTCCAGAGAGGAAGACGGTTGAAATGGACCAGTGCTTCCAGCCCAATTGTATCACACTCCAAACGCACATTGTATGGACTATGGAAATGCAAGAAGAATTGAATTTAAAAAACTTACCAAACGTGTTTTCATATCTTCATGTCTCGCTACTTATTCAAACTTAATTGTTAAGTTATGTCAACTTATGTCTTCAAATCTGACCTTTGGGTAGCAAAAATGCTACCCTGGGTCTGATAATTACATGCAAATCTCCTCCATCCAGTCCTCGAGCGGTTTATATGGAAATCGTCCTGACCGTAAGCTGACCCGTAGCGATTTACATCTGCCTGTATTAAAAATCCCATCAAGGCCAATGTGCTCTTTACCGCCATTGACAGTTGATGTAAATCTATAAATTAAAAGCGACCAATGTACAACTTCTCTATAAAGCCCACTCCACAATGGCTCCCGGTGGGACCCGTCCGGTGTGCCATGGGTGGCTTTTTCCTGTCCGGATTTTCCCCACAAACGACCGATTCAGTTTAGATTCGTTCGCCTCACCTCGCGAGTATAATGGCGATGTGAATATGATAATTGGATTAAAAAGTGAGCATTCGAGCCGAGCCCGCTATCAATCGGAAAGGTATTGACCTGAATTCTCGGCGAGGATATATTTTCCCTCGGGGAGCAGGGCGCCGCCGTCACCATGCGGCACACGCACAAACTGAGACGGTATCAGCGAATCGAGGTTGAACAGATTGTACTGTCAGCACCTATAGAAAGTTGAAATCAAGCCAGCTCGCCAGAACTGGCCTTCGTCTGTCAAGTCCGTTCCGCATGCTATTTATGTGGCTATGGCGCGAATAATGAATTATATTTAATTGAAACTGATTTTTCTCTGCTCGTGCTTGCGAGTGATTAATCTTACGCCCACGGGGATAGGATGTTCAACCTTGGCAGCGATCGATTTGCACGGTCGATCGGTTCCACCTCGACTGCGAAGATCAGATTGTCGCAAGCTCACACTGCGTGGGCTACAAATCAGTCAAAATGTACAACGCGTGCGTGCAGGGTCGGACCAGAACATTAAACCGGAAGATGTCAGTGACTACGTGAATTGATTGCCCGTCCGGAAGACGATTGGATCTCACTTACCGCCATTAGCTATGGGACCCCGATCTCCGGCAATTCCCGGACCCAATTGAGCTAACAGCTGGCTGTTAGAGCGACTTAATTAAAATAACCAGTGCGCGGCAATCCGGACCGACTAACTACCACATCATTCATGGAACCAACCTGAACGATCTTCTATCTGCTGGCAATGAACGACCGCGTATCACTCTCTTTCCAACACAGCGGACCGTACGGACGTGACGTGACCAGGCTTCATCACTATGAACCGCTAAGCTCGAGAAAGTTCACTGCTACACTGAACAAGTTGCTAAAACACCAGCGTTCTAGGCCGTCGCCAACACCGGCGGTACCAATGCCTCGCTCGCAAAAAAAACGAACCTCTTTCAAAAAGTCAGTGAACTTTCGATGCTCGCCGTCTCATGTCCAACGTCCGTTGCCGGCGGTTCGTTGGGGTTTGTTACACTGAGACGATTTCACAGCCACTGTTATCATTTGGCACGATAAACTGTTTTGACATGTGTACGATAAAGCAAAAGAAACAAGAGCACATCCGGGTACACCACGGTTGCAAGCCGCACCGGGTTGGGGTTCAAAAGGCAAGTACCGGTGAATCTGAAGTTGGAGAAAAAAACCTCAAGCGGTCTCCAAAGCGACTTCCGGTGATGGGCAAGCTAGGTTTTGCAAATGAAAGTAAACCACATCGGACTGTCGCAAAAACAACAGCCGGGAGAGGTGACATGATGTTGTGTATCGACACAGTCACTTCGTAAGTGCTTAAGGTGACACTCAGATTTGTTGGAACAAGTGTTTAGAAATTTGAACTGAATCCGCCTATGGGGGCGCGAAGTAGAGCCGCGTCCAATAACCAATCCTAACGTGAGCTCATTGAAGATTTCTCGCTCGGCTCAGTGCATTCGATTTGCTGAATTAATGACTGCTATAGGTGTAGCTTAAAACCCCCGTTACAAACATGCAAACATGGATTCTATAGAAGACGCCTCTACTGCTAAAAACCACTTGCGAATTTACTTTAGGTTAGAAACTATTCACAGGCAAATCGGTTGTGGCAACCTCTTTGAAGCCTCTACACACAGATTGCGGACATTTTTGACCGCATTGATGTTCCAATGCTACATTGAAACCTGATGTTTTCGTAAATTCGCTTACGCTCGCTTATGTGAACACAATTTTTGTTCAAAGAACACACGTACGATGCATTAGTAAGTGTCATTCGTACTACTTGCTTGTCTTCGGCAAGGTTGTTGCATTTCTTTTTCGAACCAAATGAATTTTCTGTTGATCGCTGCAACTGCTGCTTCTCTTCTATCGTACCAGAACATTTTTGCTGTTACTGTTGTGGCGTCATGTCAAAAATGTGAAAGCTTACTTTGGAAATAAAATTGAAAGCGCCACACGCTTCGGGAGAAAAATAAATTGACTCACATTATTCATTTCGCTTCTCATGGGTCACCACTGCCTAGAGAAACGAACCACGGGTTCAGTAGCAGCGTCGGACGAGAGTGTTGGCGAATTGATATCAAAACGAGAAATTTTTTAGGAAAAAAGAAAAAATAAGACAAAATCTCTCATTGTGGTGGAGAAGCTGCCCTTTTTTCAAAACATTGAAAATCACATTGGCGATTTCTGCCATGATTTATGTTGCATTTTAGTTAGCTAGCGGAGTCAAGTATTCTAGTGCAGTTTTAGTTAGTTCAAGTTTAGTTTGGCGGTATAAGTTGACGACTGCAGAGGTAGGAGCGCGGGTCCGGTGGATCATATGTAAAAAAATGTAACAAACTCAATGTCTCATTATCAATATTCACAAATAAGTGGTAACCTTTTAGTAACATGTAACAAGTTGAAAAGACTGAAATAAAGAATCCCATAGTTGCTTCGATTGTCGGTACACTATGCGGGTGTCGTGCCAATGGAGACGAATGAATATGTTTTTCAACCAACCACTTGCATCATGTGCTTGTTTAACAGTAACACTTTGTGGATCAGGATTGGTCAAACTAACTGGTGGAAAAGCGAGTCCGGATCTCCACATATAAGAGGGAAAACAAGCAGCAAAGATTTGCTGGCGGGATTCGAACCCGACCCGTAACGCATGGTTGATCACCTTTTCGTGGTGCGTTACAGAGTTATCGGATCCACTCACCGAACCTAGTCCAACCTAATCTTAACTAGGGAACATAGAATTAGGGTTGGTAAGCGACTGGGCAATGCGTGCAATTGGTACTTCGCGTACCTGCAAGTACTAAAATAGATCCTACTGCGATCCTTAGTCCAGCTTGTCCCGGTAACTCCCTGTCCCTACCTCCCCGTGGTGCCGACTGGGAGTGCGAGTACCCAGTTGGAAAGATCGGGTGATGACAATCGCGGTGTGACCTTGGTCTCATATGCCAGACAGGGAAGAGGGCTTCCCTGATTCCAAAGGTGCAGTGCTTATCTGAGCCGCCTGTTCTCCATGCGTCAGGGGCGGCTCAAAACAGCGTCTGTTCTCCATATTACAGGAGCGGCTGATTATCGTCCTCGTGCCAGCGTGGGACTCTAAACAGTGCTATGCAGGTCTCTGGTGAGACAGGGGTTGGGAACAAGCACAGCCACCCTTAAAATATTCAGTGTTACAAATAATACAGAAGTTAAAACGGACCGGAACATTCGCCAGCCATGACCCAAATGATGAAATAAGGACTACGATTGGAAACTCGAACATGGAATCACTGCACATCACTCTGCTACCCAAGCTGCGATGGATGATCACCGACGAACTTCATCCACGTAACTTCGAAGTCGTAGCACTGCAGGAGGTATGCTGGACAGGACAGAAGGTGTGGAAAAGCGGGCATCAAGTGGCTACATTTTACCTGAGCTGTTGTACCACAAACAAGCTGGAGACCGGCTTTGGAGTGCTGGGCAATATGCGTCAACGCGTAACTGAATAGTTCTCGATCAATGCGAGAATGTGCAAGCTGAGGTTCAAGGGTCGATTCTTCAACTACAGCATCATCAAGCTACACTACCAACACGAAGGAAGACCGATGACTAAAGAGGGCTCTACGCGCAGGTGACAAATTTATGTTAGCCGGGGTCTAGAGCAGACCGATAATAGGACCTAACAGCCGCATACCTTGTCGGCCAACGATGCGTGAACTTTGCGGACTCTGTGGCCCTTTGTCACGTTTTCCCAAACCCCCCTTCTCCCCTAGAAGAATGCAGGACGGGCGATAATGATGCCACACCGTACAAGAGCGAATGTGGAACGGTATAGACAGGAATGGAACAGGAAAATTTCTCTTTCTTCGAAGGAAAAAGCTCACATGGAAGATCAGACCCACAGCAACAGAAAGGCATTGATCCGTGCAAATGACAGCATGCAAATTCTACGACGAAGTTGAACGGCTCGCGCAAAGGCGACGTACCAGAAGCCGATATGTGTGCAGAGACATAGAAAGCAACATTCTCAGCAGAGTGCAGAGGTGATTGAAAGGTGGAAGCAGTGTTTTATGACAAGCATTGAACGGCAATATTACCGCGAATCACAAATCAGAACACGCGAAGATATGTCAGGATCCTGACCCAACCCTTCAGGAGGTTGAGGAGGAAATTGGTCGATGGAAAAACAACAAACCTGCTGGAATTGACCAACTCCAAGCAGTTTTAAATCACGGCGGTGAAGCACTGGGTGAATTACAAGGTTTGGGAAGAGGAATTTTCACCGGAGGATTGGATGGAAGGAATAGTGTGTCCCATCTATGAGGGCGAGCAAGCTGGATTGCTGCAATTATCGTACAAGTTGCTCTCCTAAATTTTATGCTGTTGCCTATCAACGAATGCTAAGCAGTTCGTGGGAAATACCAAGCGGGATTCATGGGCGCCCGCGCTACTACAGGACCAGATTTTCGAGATTTGGCAAGTGCTGCCAGAAATGTCACCGAATACAACGTGCCAACACATCATCTTTTCATCGATTTCAAATCAGCATATGATACGAATCGATCGAGACCAGCTGTGGCAAATCAGCACGAATATGGATTTCCGGAAAAACTGACGCGCGGTTGGTCAAAGCAACGATGGATCGAGTGATGTGTGTCGTCCGAGTATCAGGGACAATCTCTCAAGTCCCTTCTGAATCTTGGAAGGTTACGTCAAGGAAGAGGTCCACGAGAAGACAATGTTGGCCTCCTACGACGAGTTCAGATCATACGGTGATGAAATCGAGTGGTAGTCGAATTCGTGTATCTGGACTCATTGGTGACCGCCTGTAACGACACCAGCAGAGAGATTCAAGGCACGTTATGGTTGTGAACGTGCATACTTTGCGACTCCGAAGACACTAAGATCGAACCAAGTTCACAGAACTACAAAGTTCACCATCTACAAGATATTGCCATTAGACCGGCAGTTCTCTGCACGGCCACGAAGCATGGACATTGCTGGTGGAGGACCAACGCGCCCTTGGTATCTTCAGACGAAGGTGCTGCGTACGATCTACGGGAGGATGCAGATGGAAGGCGGAATATGGAAGAGGCGAATGATCCACGAATTGCATCAGTTGCTGGCAGAACCTCTCATCCGCACAAATCGCTCAAATCGGTCAACTACGATGGGTTGGGCATGTCACAAGAATGTCGGATGACAGCCCTGTTAACACGGTTCTCGAAAACGAACCGACTAAAATATTTACCTGCACTTAGTAATTCAGAAAAGCACCAAAAAATGAAAAAGATGCCACTAAATTATTAAGGCCGTTCAAAAATGATGTGTGATCAGCACTTAAAAAATTAGGAATGAGCAATAAAGATGAGAAAAGATCTTCGGATAATCTAAATGTGACCGGTAAATCTATCAAATAAAGCAACAGCTATCAGTATATGCGCAATTAAATATGGCAGTATTTCCGCCAAATTATGTAATTCTGAGCACTAAACTATTCGCATATGTCTTTCAATTTTATTGGATTTTCCCATAAAAACAGTAAAATGAGCAATGGATAAATAAATAACCGTATAAATATCCATTGCTCATTTTACTGTTTTATGGGAAAATCAATAAAATTGGTAAGACATATGCGAATGGTTTAGTGCTCAAATACATAATTTGGCGGAAATACTGCCGTATTTAATTGCGCATATACTAATAGCGTGTTGCTTATTTGACAGATTTACCGGTCACATTAGATTATCCGAAGATCTTTTCTCATCTTTTATTGCTCATTCCTAATTTTCTAATGCTGATCACACATTATCTGTTGGCACAGACACTAGTAATTTAGTGGCACTTTTTCATTTTTTATTGCTCAAATCTCTTTAATTGATGATTAATTATGCTGCCAAAACGAACCCACGGGTACAAGAAGAAGAAGCGCGTAACGAGCAAGGTGGATCGTTCAAGTAGAAGGTGACCTGTAGACTCTCCGCAGTCAGCGAGGCTCGCGAGGTGAAGCCATAGGACCTGATTACAATGGAGACAACTTTCTGTGTACAGCAGAGGCCACTGGCCTTTAGTTTTGATTGGTAGGTGAGTAGTGAAAATATTTGTTTTTTTTTTGTAGTCAATGGAACATATCTTAGTTCTTATTTCATTTGCTTAAATAAAGACCATACGGTTGCTTCGGATGTTAAGACACTTAGCGGTCACAGCTAGGAAGCCAAATGATTTAATAAGGAGGGTAAAAAAGGCTTTTCCGGAATAATGTAGTTTCCTCAGATATGATTGGTAAAATTGCCAAATTGGCATAGTAGTATTTTTGCTACACCTTTTTTCAACATTTGGATGTTCTCTTCAAATTGAAGAAAATGGAATAAGAGCCCGGACTTCTGAAACTTCTTAAGGGTTCCGCTAGCATATGTAAAAACATAATATCTCATCACATTTAAGTCACTTCAGGAGTTCCATAAGGCTCCTATTTTTGATCTCTTTTATTCATACTAGACAAATGAAATTTTGTTGTTTTTAAACAAATTAGATAAGCTATCAATGCCACCGACAAGAAATTATTTTTTAGAAATAAGGAGTAAGAAAGGTATTGACATATTCTAGAATGATAACGGAGTAGCCAGAAACGCTAAAAAATATATTGATTTTGCCTCAACAGCTTTCGATTGTAATGAATTTTTGTCCAAATGTAAATTTCTTACCTAGATAACATTTTTCATAAAAAAAAAATTCCTGTTCTAATGTCCTATAAAGGCTTATGTAAATTATGAATTTTATCTTTTCAAAAAATCATAACATGTAAAAGATTATTATGATCAAAATGTTGTCTGGGAAAAAGTTTTTAGTCATTAAGTATTCTTCAAAAAAAAAAAAAAAATATACACTGAAACTAACAAAATGTAAATTTATGCTGGAAAAACAAAAAACATTAATTTTCTCAAAGGACCCCCCTTCGAATTTTCTAAAAAATTTTTTCGAAAGATTTTGAAGTTATAGCCTAAGATCTAATGAAGAGTTTAAAACGGTCACCTTTTTAATTTTTTATTTGTTTTGTTTTTCAATTTTTTTGATTTTTTTGAATTTTGTGAAATCGCATATTTTTTTATATAACTTTACCAAAAATAGACTCTAGGTAATCATTTTTAATATAGAAGCACATAAAAACTTTTTTTGTAAACCAAGCCGTTCTGAAGTTATTGCAAAGTATATGAAAAGGAAAATTCGTGTAACAATAAGGAGTGTATCGAAAAGTAGTTATAAACTTCCAAATAATAAAATAGGCATGAAAACATGGTTAAAATTAACATACTATTTCAGTTTATTATAGCTTAACATGTTTACAAAAGATCCAAACGGAAAAACTAGTCATCATGTTCATTTCTGTAGAATGCCCGTACCTTTGATTTGACACCTGCCATCAAATTCTGCACAGTGACCTTTGTGCACTTCCTGGATGCCGCTGCCCAATTTTTCTTAAAATCGGTCATGTTTTGGGACACTGTACCATCCTTCTTAAATATACGCTTGACTATTGCCCAATAGCGTTCGATCGGTCGCAACTGGGGACAGTTTGGTGGGTTGATGTCTTTTTCTACGAACTTGATGTTATTCTCCGTCAGCCACTGTAGAGTGGATTTGGCGTAATGTGCCGATGCCAAATCTGGCCAGAAGAGAGGAGGGGACTGGTGCTTTCTATACAATGGTAGCAACCTGTTCTTCAAACATTCCTTTTGATAAATCTCAGCATTTATAGTTCCTTTTGTATAGAAAATTGAAGAACGCAAGCCACATGTGCAAATAGTTGCCAAATGAGCACCTTTCTGACCGAATTTCTCCATCGCAACAGTCGTATCTGCGGTTGGCACACGTTCCCCAACAGATTTAGTATAAAACTGCGGCCCCGGTAGCGTTCTTGAATCTTCTTTAACGTATGTTTCGTCATCCATCAAAATGCACTGGTCGACATTGTCCAAAATGCAGCTGTACAGCTTTCGAGCCCTGGTTTTGGCACGAGACTTTTGTTCCGGAGTTTGTTTGGGCACTTTCTGCTTTTTGTACGTCTTCAAGTCATTCCTGCGCTTGATTCGTTGAATCATTCCGATGCTGGTCCTGAACTTCTTGGCTAGATCGCGAGTAGAGGCAGATTTGTTCCGTTGAATATAATCCACAACTTTTTGGTCCAAATCGGGGTTGCTGGAGCCGGGTTTCCGGCCACTTCTTGGTAAATCCTTGAGGGAGCACTCCTTACCAAACTTTTCGATGATGCGTTTTACACTTGCCGGGTGAACATTTACTCTTTTCGCAATCTGGTTGTAAGTAACACCTTTTCGGTGCACCAAGTGTGCAGAATTTTCTTTTTAGTCTCAAATTCAATTCGCGACATTTTGAATACAACTTTATCAACGGAAATGAATGAACCGAATAATCATTTTTGACATGTAAACAAAGCAAATGGCGCTTACACGCTAAAAATATATACAGTAGTTTATGCGTAATAACGCATCGAATGTTTATAACTACTTTTCGATACAGTCCTTAGTTTCAGCTATTTTGGAATGTTAGTCGCCAAAAAAATGACAAAAAAAGTATGTTACATGATAGATTATTAAATAAGAAACAAACCTTTCTCACACATGGAGGCTGTCAGCCTTACCCAAAAGTTTTTTGTTGTTGCAAGAACGGTTAATAGGGTAACGGGATGTAACGTTAGCCTTGCTTCTTCATTCGGTGTATGTACCAAATATGTCATTTATTCAGCGATAATTAACAAAATTGTGTTGCTATCAGGATGATCAATCAAATGCGCCGAAATTGAGTCATTACTACACAATTTATACTTGTTTATTTTCACGTAATTATTGATTTCTATAACTTTTTAGACACCATGATTTCACTGGTTAAGCTGAACAGATCATATCAACGATCTTCAAGTGATCTAATGTTGGCTGAATTCAACCGATTAACCGAGTAATTCACGCTAGTTGTATAGATAATAGCCACCCGTTATAAACTAATTGTTTACATAGGTAAAATAACACTGATTTTACGTGAAACCCGTAGACCAAATGATAGGAACATATTTTTTCAGTGTTCCATGTGCTCAGAAAAATGTTACAGTAGGTAGGAAAATGTTGTTATTTGGTTATGCATATGAAGAGAAGTTTGCGATTATTTGTTTTTCAATCCGGCTCAACTAAAAACAAACCAAAAGAACAAAACTGAAGAGAAAAATCGTAGTTCGTTTTGTAAAAAAAAAAATGGTTGGGTAGAGCAAATACAGCTGGCAAAGCCTTAAATCAGAATATCAGGTAGAAGAAACCGAACGAAGATTGTATTTAATGACATTACATCCATATGCATCGAAAGCTCCTGACGTTATACAATGAGTTGTGTAACCTTTTGTGAACCATACTACACCCAAAATAAAAAGCAAGATTGTCATGCAATTTCGCATGATTTGGTTTCATTTCTCGTAATGGAACGTAACTAGGAGAAAAAATGGTCGTGGGCAAAAGAGCAACACATCAATTCACATAGAAAAAAAACAATGTGTGCGTGAGGTTGTGCAGTGTATTAGTAGTAGTAAATTCAATGGCTCACAAAAAAAAGATCCCGATCCGCAACTGAGATTCGAACTGCGGCCGACAGCGTGACGGTTCTTATTAGTAACCTTTCAGCCACTCTAACAAATTGAGGTGACCGGAATAAAAGCACTACAGTTGCTTCGATTTTCGAGGCACTTAGCATTACAACATGAAGCAAATGTCGGTCGCACACACTTACATAGCTTCGTTTATTTCATAAAATGCAGGGTGAACTTGATGAGTGAGGGATGGGAGTGTGATGACGAGTGAAAATAAAAATAGAACACTTGACAGCGGAATAGCAACGGTGGCAAATAACGTAGCGGAGTTCTGTGGTATTGTCTCACCCATATTGAGAAGTTGTTGACGGTTGAACAAAAACCCAACGGTTGCTGCGACTGTCGAGGCACTAAGCACACAGCGACAACCGCTTGCACACACCTGCATGGCTTTGTTTATACAATAAAAAGGTTTGTGGATCATGATGGGCAAAATTGCCTTTTCTCAATCATGCGGATTTCGCAAGATATGATTGCAAAAATCGCAATTGCATTTTTTGCCACTCTTTCAACTTTTGGGTGTACCAAATGTCTTGTTGAACTTATCTAAGCAAGTGTATAGCAATTTGAATATCGTTTACAGCTCAAATAATGTATGTGTTATAAAACAAAAATAATCGATCGTTACGTATTAGGCTTAGTCAAGGGACACATACCCTATATCGGGATTTTTTAAGCCTTTCGTTGAGAAGACAGTAGTCAGGTATTTTTTTTATACCCGTGTTTGGAACAAATTTCTTTAATACAATGGAGGCTGCCATACATTTGAAATGAAGGTAGGTACAAATTCAACAAAGTGCTATATATTGGGAAGTTCTTATCCTCATCAATTAAGTTTATCATTCATAGCTTTCCAAGCTTTTGAAATACTGCTTCTTCTCTTCCTTAACAAAACTATCCGAAACACACACACATATTCAAAAGCATCCACTTGATTCTTTTCCATCGCGTCCAAACAGTAACGGGTGAGTCTGACGTCCACCGTGTCTGAAAAAAATGGCTGTTTTTTAAATAATCTATCATGAAAAATACATTTTGTTGTGGACATCACGACCAACAATAAAAAAGGGCCAAGCCAATTGCAAAAACATAAATGTCGGTAATTAAAATTCGCAATAACTTGAGAACGGCTAGGCTTACGAAAAAAGTTTTGATATGCTTTTAAATTAAATATAATGCATGAAATTTAGTTTTGGCTTATTTAAAAAAAAAAATATCATTTTCAACATTTTCAAAAAATTATATATACATAAAAACAAAAAAAAAAGTTCAAGAAATGACTGCCTTAAATTTTTCACCAGCTTCAAGAAAATAGCTTCAGCTTTAAAAAATTTTTTAAGAGGATCGAAGGGGAGGGGGGGTCCTTTGAGAAAATCAACGTTTTATGTCTTTTAATGTTAAATTTACGATTTTTTTAGTTTCAGTGTATTTTTTTTAAGAACACTTTATTACCTACAACTTTTCATCAGACAATATTTTGTTCAGATGAGTTGTTGTGCGAAAACATATATTTTGAAAAAATGAAATGTACACTCTACATACGCCCTTACAGAAAATTAGTCCAGGATAAATTGGATTTTTTTTATGGGAAACGTAATTTTGTGCAGAAACCAACATATGGCCAAATTTCATTCAGATCGGAGAGGGTAGGGTCCAGCCGATTTGCTATTCTGGCTGGAAATGCTCAATAGCAACCTCGGGCGGTCAATTATGCTCATCCTCATACTTAAAGAAAATACCTTTGCCGCGTAATTCAAAGAAAAGATTGTCGATGGAGAAAATCGATTATGTAGATCGGATCATTTCTAATTAATTAATTAATTAGTTCTAAAAGTAAGGACAGTTGTTTGTTGAAATTCATCTGATTAAAATAGGTAGTGATTGTAGTGTAAACAAGTGATTTCTTTTTCAAAGTTAAAAATGTAAGTTAGTTGGATGCATCTTTAGAAAAGCAGCATTTTTGATCTCTTCTAGTGTTTGTTTCACGGAAGTTATGAAATTTTTCTGGAGAATTTTATTTACAGTAAAATCGCTAAATATTAACAGTTGTGACGTTACTATGAACGCATTCCACTGCTTTTATTCATAGGACATTATTTACGGTCAGTACCTTCTTGATCACTTGTGGCCATCTGCATGGGTCTTTATTTTCTGCCGCAAAGCTGGTGCTATTCGAGTTTCTGAATTCCCATTCGAAACAATCAACATCAACTCTAATTACCATCAACCATTATTGATTCCACATTTTACGACCATGTTTTACTCCATTCCACCCCGTCGGAAATGTCATCTGCACATTCAAAACCGTGCGTAAATGTGCGCATACAATTAAGTGCATTGATTCGATTCCTCCAACCTACTCAAGACAATTTGCCGGTCAATGTACCCCGGAGACGAGACAAGATCCCCTACGATGATGATGCCGCGCCGAAGCAATGCTGGAGATGCTTCCTAGTTAATTGGGTCGGTCAATCAGTTGCAGCCATCGTTGACGGGCTTCGCCGCGCAAAGTTAGTTTTCGTTCCGAGCCGACTTTGAGAAATCGACGATCAACAGTCCCGGAGGAGTCATTTCAATATTTTGCTCCCAGCCGGACAGAGAGGTCAACAATTGGCTACATTTTTATGGTATGTGCTGTTGCTAATTAGCCATTGGATACGACTGGAAGCTGACCGTGTCACGGCATTGATGGTCATCCTAGTGTAAGCAACCAACAGATGGCGAACAAAACGTCCCGAATCGATTAGTTCCTTCTTCCTAGTCACGCAGAATCAGAATGAAGTCATCCGGGTATTCGTCGTCTCTCGAAACAGACTGGTCCAACTGCATCGTTGAATGGCGATGGAATTCACATCATTCGAAACCTCGTAAACCAGCCTCGCCACCAATATGGATATCTTAAATCGATCGAGCCTTTATTGATCATAACTCAAGCAACTGATGGCAGTCATGATAAACTGCACTCCAATCGATAATCGATCAGAACGCCATCAGATAAGAGCCCCCTGTTCGAGCGGACTTTCAACCACCTTGACCAAAAATAAAAAAGCAGTGCATACCATTGCTGCCGGTGTTCAGTTCCATACCCTCGTGCTGCACCGCTGAACCGCTTACCTCCTGTGTTCTTTAGAGTCATTCAAAAGTGCACTGGTTCTGCCCGGGCGTACGAAGAATCAAAGAGGGAAAAAATCTGAAAACAACACTTCACAATGGACAAAACGCATGTTCAACCAGTTCGATGATTAATGTTTTCAGTTGTTTGGTACCCTTTTATTGATATTTTGGTAGCCCACTTTTCCACAGCTGCTGCGGCACTGTAATGGATATTTTTGGTCTTTTTTGCTGTGTAAACCTTGCACTCACGAAAGTAGGTAGATACAAGTGGCATGTTATGGATTGCTGTCCGAAAACAGCAACAAGGATGGGGCTATCTTTGTGGCCTGTCATGAATGAAAAGAGCGCAGCAGTTGAAGTTGAATAACTGTTGGTTTGCGTTCGTTGGGGATGCATGGAGGGGTTTCGGAGGATGTCAGAAGGAGGAGGAGGAGGAAGAGACCGAACAAGGAACGAAATCGAAGCAGACATTCTGCGAACAGTCTTTTTCTTTATTTGTGCAGGTTGACCTACTGAACCAAAAGTGGACACAGCTTCGGAGGGTTAATTCCTTTTACGATGGGTGGATGCGTTCATGGTTCAGGAGAGGACAAGTTGATGAAAGGACGAAATGGTTTGGTTAAATAGGAGATTAAATATTCGTTTGAAAATTATTTTTAAATGGTTTGTAAACTCAATTGGATGTTTTCGGGAGCAGTCTTTTTCAAAGTTGATAATAAGAAGTGTATCGAATATAAGCTATCCACATACATTTGCGTTGTGCGCATGTATTTCTGATGGTTTTTTATGCTCTGAACACTGCATGCTGTGCGTCTGACTGTCAGCTTTCTTTTGTTTACTTGTTTGTGCGGTTTAAATTCTGCGTTTTCAAAATGTCGCGTATTGAAAAGAAAGTTAAAATTAAGGTTCTGGACACATGGCTAAGTGAGAAGGGTATTACTATGCGAAAATTGGGGAAGCGGTTTGGAATTCATAATGCGAGTGTTAAAACCATCATTAATAAGTTTGGGTAACACTATTCTTTGGATGAGCTACCAGGAAGAGGTAGAAAACCCGGTTCTTCCAACCCGAAACTGGAGCAGAAAGTGGTATCTCTAATCATGAAGAACGAATCAATGTCAATACGTGATTTGGACAAAAAAGCAGGAACGAGTGTCGGAATGATCCAGCGTATCAAGAGGCGAAACCACCAAAAATCTCGAAACAAAGTGCAGAACAGAAGAAGCGAGCAGCAACAAGGGCCCGGAAATTGTATTCGCGTCTTTTGCAGCGTCCGGATGCATGCGTTTTGATGGACGATGAGACATATGTAAAGGAGGACTCAAAAACCCTTCCAGGTCCAAAATACTTTACTGCCGTCGTTCGGGAGGAAGTGAGCGATGCAGACAGGTCGATTCAAGTGCAGAAATTCGGTCAAAAGGTATTGGTATGGCAAGCAATATGTTCCTGTGGGTCGAAGTCAACCATTTTTTACACTACCGGAACTATAAATGCGGAAATCTATCGATCTGAGTGTCTCCAGAAGAGATTGTTGCCTTTATATAAGAAGCATAGTACACCTCCACTGTTTTGGCCGGATTTAGCGTCGGCTCACTATGCCAAAACCACTCTCAATTGGCTTGCGGAAAAGGGTATAGATTTCGTTGAGAAAAATATCAATCCACCAAATTGCCCTCAGCTTCGACCCATCGAACGTTACTGGGCAATCGTGAAGAGGGTCTTCAAGAAGACTGGTAAGGCAGCTGGGAACATGCAGGAGTTCAAAAAAAATTGGGCTCAAGCGTCCAAAAAATGCGATGCAACACTTGTCCGGAACTTGATGAAGAGCATTCGATCCAAAGTTCGAAAATTCGTGAAGGAATAACTTAAATTTCATCCGGTCTTCATTATGTTCAAGTTTAACCTCGTACAATAAAGGATCTTTTTTTTGTATAAATAAAATATCGAGAAAGAAAGTTTGTGGATAGCTTATTTTCGATACACTCCTTAACTATAATAGGTCATATATAGGATATGTGATACAAGCGTCAGTAAATTTTCATCATAATCAATTCTTCAACCTTGATTGGCAAACCTACCCCTTGCCATTAAACACAAATTTAACGAAACATCCCATGATACACATGACACATCTTTTAAGGATGGATTATAACTATTTGTTTTAAAAATGTATAATTGAAATTTTGCAAAACCTGTCATGATCTGATCCAGTTCACTATGACTTACAATTGAGCTGAACATACTTTTTTCACTGTTGCAAGTGATTTTTTTCTGTATTATTGTTCTTAAAATATCGCGTTTTCATAAATAATACACGAAAAGCACAAGATTTTATAAAATTATTTATTTTATAACTCATTTTTGGAATAACATTACACCAATTATGTTTTGTGTTTTGTGAAAGCTGTTTACGACAAAACGATGGACTTGTACAGGGTGCGGCAGAAAATAATGCGAAAATGTTCAAACTTGAGTATTGGGTTAATTCGTGTAGTTAGTGACTAATTCCTGTCGAAAGTGTATTTGTTTATGTTTACTTTCAAGTGTTGCATCCAAACATTCTATTTGTTTTATTTCAAATTCTTCAAAATGTTCGCGAAAGAAGTGATCACCAGTTTGTTGCTTGCCCAGAGGAATCCGAAAGAGATTGCCAAGGAGGTAGGGTGCCATTTGGCAACAGTTTACCGCATAAAAGTCTCTGCAGGATAGCCCTAAGCAGCGGAAGCCGGGAAGTGGACGTCCGCACTTTGCACTCACGCCGAACGTGATCAAATCGGTTCGGGCAAAAATTACTCGCAACCCGCGTTCCATAAGAAAACTTGCAAAGGAAACCAATATTTCGGAGAAATCCATGCGGAGAATCATTTCAAAAGATTGCTTTCCTTGTTGAAAAAGGAAAAAATGATAATCCTTTTCTCCGACGAAAAGCTTTACAGCTTTTCAAAGCATCGATACTGTGGCCAATAGTCGCACGGACCGGTTGATTTCGCCGCAGAATATGGAGAACGTTCCGGAAAAAGTGAAATTCAAATTTCAAACCAAAAATCCGGCTGGTGTCATAATGATTGGCTTGGTGGCGTCCAACGGTTTGAAAATGCCGCCTGTTTTCGTTTGATGCTGGAGTTAAAATCAATACCGAAGTGTATATCGGTATTTTGAAGGACCAAGTGCTTCCCTGGGCGAAGGCCAACTTCTCCGAGGACCCAAACGTTGTCCTACAGCAGGATGGAGCGCCGTGTCACACGTCCAATCGAACCCAACAATGGTTGAACGATAACATGAAGTTTTGGCCGAAGGATTTGTGGCCCCCTAACAGTCCAGATCTTATTCCATTGGATTATTCGATTTGGGCATATGTTGAAGCACGAGCCTGCAAAACACCACACTCTAGTGTGAAAACCCTGAAGTCAACCATAACACGCATATGGCAGTCAATGTCGGAGGACTACGTCCGAAAGGCATGCTCTGGCTTCCTGGCGTCTTCTCGCGGATGTTATTAATAAAAATGGAGGACACATTGAATAAATTTGTTTAAAAGGACTTTATAACGTTAACTGCACTAGAAAATGTTGATATTATTGCTTGAATTAGTTGAAAATGGGATTTGAAAGAAAAAGAACAAATTTTCGCATTATTTTCTGCCGCACCCTGTACAAAATTATGGTTTCAATACCAACGAGAAGCAAATCATAAATGCTAAGAATTTGCCTTTTTAACAACTGGAACTGGTGTAACAAAGAAGCTACAGACCTATCACGTTAAGGACTACTGTTCGAATGCCATGCTTCGAGATGATTATTTTTGTATAAAAATATTTTTTTAAAATTTTGGTAAGGCTCAACTTTTTGCACTCTAAACGTCATATTAAAGTATGAAATAAAGTATTATAAACTTGTTTACGACAAGCTGTGTTACTTGGGGCTCATCAAAAGACAAAGGATGTAAAGCTAAACTCATGCTATGTTGACCACCCGAGGTTGCTTCTCCGTTATTGACAGGTAAGCTGTAATTAAACAGAGAATCAGTAAATGATGCTTAGGACTGACATACATCCTCAATTTGTAAACACTAATGATCAAATAACAATTATCTCTTACGCATGTTTGTTGTTTGCGAATTATTCCAACCTGCCGTCCACCAGTTTATACTCGTCTAGCCAGGACACTCCAGAAATTTTCAATAAACAGGTCCGGACTACGAGCTGGCCAGTTTATAACCTGGATGTTTTTATTCGGAAAACCATACCAAAGACTTTTATGCATCGTTACTTAGTTGAAAGATGAAGTTGTTGTCCATAATATCTTTAGTAATTGGAATGGAAATTCTGGTAGAAATTGGGGCGATGGGAGTTTTATCTCTCCGGGAAAAAGTCTTCCACAGCATAAGACTGCCTCCGATAAAATATCTGCTCAACTTTATCTGGAGATTCTTCCGAAGATCATTTCCATAAAGGGTGTATTCAACAAATATGGTAAACATACAAACACCTACTCATCAAAATAAAAGCAATTATCGGATTTTCTTGAATTTTTCAGAGAATGAAAAACTTTTAATGTCTGCCTTTAAAAACCTGGTGGTTGATCCACCGGTCAGTAGTAATTAATATC
>JASCZW010014170.1:0-23584 GCA_034211315.2 Aedes japonicus | reverse complement strand
CGAATATGGCAGAAACGGTGTAGACAGGCACGAGAACAGACAAAATTCATTCTTCTGAAGGAAAAAGCGCCAGAGGGAAGAGCGAGACTCGAAGGGTGGAATGGAAAGCACTGGGTACCGTGCTAACGACCTACACGCAAATTCTATGAGAAGTTGAAAAACTCGCCTCAAAGGGGCCAAGCGTACCACAAGCCGATACGTGCAGAGACCTGGATGGCAACCGTCTCGCAGGAGAGTGTGAGGTGATTGAACGGTACAGTATTCGACGACACCTGAACGGCAATGTTACAGCGAACGAAAGTGGCTCGGCAACCAATCTGAGGAACACGCGCAGATAGATGACGGAACCCCGACCCCACTCCTTCCAGGAAGCTGAGGAGGAAAATTGGGTCGAGTGCTGGAAAACAACGAGCTTATTGCCGGCATATGGTGTGCAGCACCGGACGAGAGCGCCGCACTGGGTAATTACCAAGATTTGAGAGGAGCAATGTTTACCGGAGGATTGGTTGGAGGGAATAGTGGCGTCCCATTCATGAAAGCGGGCGACAAGCGTGAACCGTGCTGGTCAGCAGTGATGCCGCCAGAATTGTTTCCTCCCAACACTCATGCTGCACGCCTATCGCCAATTGCAGTGGCAGAGTTCGTGGGGCAATACCAAGCGGTATTCATAGGTGCTCGCGCCACTACGAAACCTGCCAGATTTACGTGCCCACACATCATCTTTTCATCCATTTCAAATCAGCGTATGATACAACTGATTCGACGACCGAAGCAAAGGCAAATCACGCAATGAACATGGATTTTCGGAAAAACTGACGCGGTTGATCACGATGGATCGAGTGATGTGTGTCGTCCGATACGCGTTAGGACGCTTTCCTTCGAGTCCTCTCGAATCTTCGGAGATGGTTACGGCAAGGTGATGGATTGGCGTGTTTGTTGTCTAATCACCGGTACGCTGGACGGTGCAGGAGCTGGAGAATGATAGACACGTATGGCGCGATATCAGTGAAGTCTGGCCAACTCATTTTGGCTTCGGGCTGACGACGCTGATATCGTAGCACGTAAGACGATGGCGGAAACGCGGCATCTGGCTCTAAGGCTGGAGGCTGGTAGGATTGGGCCAGTGAATCGAAGGCGTTGAAATCAAAACATGTGCCTCCGCAGTTACGAGATCAGATCGACGGGGAGCAAATCGATGTAGCAGACGAATTCGTGTATCTGGGCTCATTTGCGAGTCGTCGATAACGACACTGGCAATCGTGCCTCACTCAGTACTCCGAAGAACTTCGCCACGATCGAACAAAGTTCGCCGAACCACAATGTTAGACCATGCACAAGACATTAATTAGACCGGCAGTTCCTGCATGTGCTAGCCGGAACATGGACATTGTCAGTGGAGGCACCAACGCTGGAGTCTTCGAAACGGGAGCCATGCGTACGATCTACGGCAGAGTGCAGATGGAAGACGGAACGTGGTAGGAGGCCAGAATGAACCCACGCCAGTCTGTACCAGCTTCGGGAGAAATCCCTCCGCATCGCACACACCGCAAAAATCGGTCGACTTCGATGGGCTGGGCATGTTGCGGCGACATCGGACGACAGCGCCCGTGCGAAGCGGTTCCTTCAAAAACGAACAGCGCGCGCAAGAAGAAAGAGGCCCGCAACGAGCAAGGTGGATCTGATCAAGTAGAAGGCGGACCTGCGGACCTCTCCGCAGACACGACGAGGCTGGCGAGTGCCACCGACCACTTCCAGTTTCGCTTTACTGCACGCTTTCGCAGCTGATCAGTTACCGCGTCACTGCCTACATTTCAATCCACAACCCGCGAGTCTCAAGTGCCAGCGACAGACTTAATGACAACGCTGGGTTACCGCACGAAATCTGCGTTAGCGGTACAGAAGGCAAGAAGAAGCCAAATGAAATGAAGTACGTAGTCAGCATCTCGTCAAACCAGGGGCCCGTAAGCCTTCACGATAAATTAAGCGGTGCGAAAATCAGCAGGCGTGATTATTGATGATGAATCCTGCGGAAATTCCAGGATTATAAGACGCATTCGGCGACGTCGTAAGCCACACGTCCGTGTTGGTCTAATTATTGACCACGCCGACATAGAAGCGATGAACACCCGTAAAACTCGAATGTCGACTCAAATATGAATGTGTTCTGTATTAATCGTGCATTAAAAAAACATACACACGCAACTTCATTTTGTAGTAGCCGTATGCATAAGAAATGCTGGCTCAATTCTTGTTTCTTTGCTGATCTGCAGCCAGCCAAAATGGCTTCGAACGATGCATATTTTCGCGTGTCATAACTCTGTACGCGCATAAGAAAAATTTTGAATTATTCCATCGCCGACTTGACAAAATCGCACCAATGCTGCCAAACCAACCTTGACAGCAGAATGTTATTAATGTGTTCGGCACCGTCTGACGACTGCTGACCAAGCCGGGATCAGGATTGAAACTGAAGCCAGGAAGTTTCGCAGCGACCACAACAAATAGGTGTGCCAGCAGAGCCAACGCAATCCCAACTCTTTCCATCAGAGATATCGAACAAATTGGGAAAAGCATTCGGAATTCGAAAGTGCAAAGAGCAAACGATGACACCTAATCGGGATGATAAGTGACGAACAAATATCAGTCAAAGAAAGAGCGCGTTGTCCAAGTCTGATTGGCGTCGTAAAGGCACGATGAAAGAGGTTCACATGTGGCTACCGGAAAAGGAAAGGTCTCAAGATAAGTTTAAGCAGAAAAATGTCAAATTTCCTGAAAAAATACTTTTTTTGTCAGACGATTCGATGGGCTGAAAAGCGAAAGTTTCAAGAGACAACTGGCACGAACAACCGAGTGTATTGTTGTAAAGAAATGCTTTGCAAAAACGCTAATTGCCTTTTCTTGACGAAGATCAGCCACCACTATTAGACAATAATCAGAGAGCATCGAAAGAAAGATCTGTCTGCACGACGGCTCGACTACCCTCTGATCCTGTGACGATTCCAGGATAAAAGCAATGTCAGAAAAATTTTAGAATTCGAAGCTTGGGTGTATTTCTCAAATGTTCATGCCTGCGAGAAATAAAGGTATTCCGACAGATTTAATCCGATTTTTCGGAACCAACCTTTCGTAAGAGCTTCCGTTCTCTAGATATTTCCATCATAATTTTATCATACCCGAAAAATATTCCAAAAGTACTGAGCTTTTCACAAATTAAGCCTGCGTTTTCTCCAGTAGAACTGCAAAACATTTTTTCGAAATGTTTCTTAAGTTTTTCTACAACTCTTTTTTGGACAGCAAGATGATTGGATGAACAGTTCAAAAGAATATGGAGTAAAATGGTTCAAACAGTATTTTTAGACATTTTCGTAGGTTTAACACATGCCTATTTTGTATTATTATTGTGCAAAACATTGTGTGAAAAAAAATCATAGGCTGAAGTGAGAAAAGTGGCCCTAGGGTCAACTTCTGAAGCCATTTTTAAAATCTCTAACCATTTGCCAAAAATAAACGAAGTTTCGATGTTGCAGCATATTTCCCAACAGGAAATACGGTCTTTCTCATACAAATTATTCCTCGGTTCTCCAGCATCACAAAAATACATCGTCAAAGTATGCGTTTTAGCTTTCCACAACCCACTTCTTAACTCCGGCAAGACGATTCTATAAACAGCAATCAGAAACAGGGAAAATTATTGAAAAAACTTTTCTCATAGTATTTAGTTTTCATTTGTACTTCCAATTTAAGGGTGCGCATACCAAAGTTACAGGTTTATTGTTTCCTACATTAAGGGTAGTTTAAGAAGTTCTCTTTTATTTTACATGATGTATTATATTTTTCTGTGAAATTGTGCCAGAAGCTACATCATTTGAAAACAATTTTTGCTCTCTACCGGCCGATCTAAACGCGGAACAGAAGAGTGATATATTTTGTGTATCAGTGGTCATTTTCGTTTGCTGGAAAGATATTGCTCCATCTCCTGTAACTCCCCGTTCATAGTCTTCATAAAATACCATGCGCAAAATGACATTTTTCGTTAAGCAACTCATTATTTTTTCTGATTGGCCCAATCAGATAATTCTTTTTACATTTGTTATTGGTGTTCATATCCTTTAGCTACCCAAGTAGTGGCACAACGATCATAATTAGTTGCAGCAACCCTGATCACGACATTTCATCAAAGGCATATTCATGTTTTCTCAACTTAATGGCAACATGTGTGCTACTAGGGTATACTTGCGTGTCTTACCATTTGTTTTACCGTGGCACCAATTGCACCACATGACCCTTGCTACGGGTAGAAGCGTTAAAAATGCCATCTCAGCATCTATGTGTTACATTTTGATTTTGATCACAAAAGGCTTGCAAAATTTTTCCTATTTTTTATTGGTATGCAGCTCATTCAGACATAAACATATCGCTTTCTTCAACTGCGTTAGTTTTGTTTTTCAAAAAGCTCATTAGTTTGAAAATATATATACCTGAACCGTTATTATTGTGTCATGTTCAAAGTACTTCCTGATACTACGACAAAGCTAAGATTCCTAGGGCGCTCCTGACTGCTCCAAAACTACTTGGAACGGCATCTTGTAAGAACAAATGCAGCCGGGCAAAATCAGCACACTCGACAACTTCTGCCATTGCTTAAATTATTTTTCAGTGTCTCAAAAACGAGGATTTTTCGGTTTTGATGCAATCATGGATGACGCAAACGGTATCTAACTTTTTCGGTTAGCAAAATATCCTTTCAGCTTTTCATGTTGTGTATATGTGACAGTTATGTACCCGGCATGTTCAAGCGGTGAGAGCAAGACGAACAGTAGCGCTATGAATCCTCTTCATAGTTTATAATCTGTTTTACTTAGAACCGTTCATTCAACTCATCTTGTGGTCAAAAAGTGAGTAGAGTAAAATTTATTATACATTTCCGGAACAACAAACTGTTGTTGTTGGAAGAATCAATAGAAAAATTATTCGAGTACGACAAAATTAAGTCGCAAACATCTCGAGAACGGATCCTCTAACGAAAGCTCATCATGAGGAGCTTAACATTATGAAGAGAAAGTGCATTGAAAGTTCCGTCAGTGTACCTCTTCAACACTTTCTTCACTACCTATCATTCTAGCAAAAACATTAATGTGCACTCGGTGCTTCTGCGGTGATGAACCGAAACATCTCCTTCACATCATACTCTTTACTCCACGCAAGGAGAAATATATAACATGCAATAACTAAAGCAGGTCATAAAATTTCGTGGCAAATTCGATCAATTTTTCCGAAAACAATTTTTTTTCTCCATGTGTAAATTTTTTTCGCTGAACCCCCACACATAGAGTCACAACTAGTTCATTAAGACGACAGTTTTTTTGTACAACCAAAGGTTTTTCGAGCTATAAAATTGCGAATTGAAGTGCCATTCAAAATGCTGGCGCCCTTTTAAAACTGCCACCGACAGGCAAACTTTTGAGTCACAAAAAATCTATGTTAGCGCGGAAAATGATCAGTCTCCTAAGCCAAAACGCCGTATGCAAAGTTTCATTCAAATAAAATGTGTGTGTGTGTATTGTGTGTATGCACAATCCAACGCCCACCGTCCGGCAAAGTGTTTTTAGGAAAGAAAAATGTTGGCAAAGTTAAACGAACTTTGTCGACACGACGAAACATTTATAGCTCCGGGAGTTGGAAGGTGATAGCTCTTGTTGAGTTCCAGCGACCCCATTTCAGAAATGCCCGGTTACTCACGTCCATCTCCAAGGTCACTTTTCATGCTTACAACCAGCTCTGCATAGACACACAATACAAAACATCAAAACAGGAAATTAGTATTGTGGCGTACACTTCCATCATCAAATCATATTATTTCTGTCGATGGCACGCATTGACTAGTATCGTTCAAATATAGCTATAATCGGATAGATTCTCACCGGAAATCGTTGAGGAGTGTTCAGTTCTTCATCGTTTGACGTGCCACCCTGTGTTGCTAAACGATGCACGATGGTTCCCAAAGGAGAAGCTCTCAGGCTATTCGGCAGCAAATATTTCCACATCATCCTTTTCGCGGAACAGCGCTAATATATTTACACAGCGTCAAAAAGCAAATGAAATACAATGAGCACCGCAGGTTGAACACTGTCGAGTAGAAACTAAACCTGAAAATCACAATCACTAGGCAATGATTGAAAACAATGCACAGCTCTCCCTCTGTAGACCACGTGATGAGTGCATCTGAAATTATAAGCTGGTGACACCTGGCGATCGCACCGACGTGCAGGCGTTAGCTTTCGATCATTGCTTCTGACCATGCTACGTCATTGCTTTACATTGCACTCAGCACACGCCCAAACCTTTGCGTAAATTTCGGTCCCTTGAGACCGACACATGCAAGTCGTCCTTTAGCGCGCATAAGAATGTGTAGAAAGAGATGAGAAAATAAATCCACAATCTGAACACTAATCTTTGGTCGCTGCGTATGCGTCAGTTTCCTGAAGATAGTACAATTTGCCACACGAAATCTTTCTTTACGCCCCCCAACTATTACGTTCCCCCGACTTTACGTTCCCCGACTATTTACAAACATGGATTAGGTCTCGTGTAAAATTCATAATTTCTAAGTGTGTAGGCTTTGCTTTTCACTTCACACTCTGCCATTTATAAAAATCCTCGTTATGGACGCGACCTCTATATCGATCTCCAAAACTCGCTAATAAAGGGTGACACGGCCAAAATTTGGTCAAGGGAAAGCGCGGTAAATCGGTGAAATCGTTTATTTAAAAATCAAATTAAATTTCTTTTTCAAGTTCAATTAGTATAAAAATTCAGGAAAAATATTCAGTTAGGCTTCCGCTTTTCCAAATCCGAATTGCCGGGCCTTTACGTCTTGACCCCTGCCATCAGATTTTGCACAGCCACCTTGTCCACCTTCTTCGCCGCAGAAAGCCAGTTTGCTTGAACTGCTGCTCGTCCTTAGGCAGTTTTTTTGGTCTTCTTTAGGTTCCGCTGACAATAGCCCAGTATTTCTCAATTGGGCGGAGCTCTGGCGTGTTGGGAGGGTTCTTGTCCTTGGGAACCACCTGCACGTTGTTGGCGGCGTACCACTCCATGGCCTTTTTACCGTAATGGCAAGATGCCAAATCCGGCCAAAACAGCACGGAACAACCATGTGTTTCTTCAGGAAAGGCAGCAGACGTTTATTCAAACACTCTTTCACGTAAATTTCTTGGTTGACAGTCCCGGAAGCTATGAAAATGCTGCTTTTCAAGCCACAGGTACAGATGGCTTGCCAAACCAGATATTTCTTTGCGAACTTTGACAGTTTCGTCGTGCTTGAAAATATCTGCTACCTTTCCCTTCCTTTTGCCGTATAAAACTCCTGTCCCGGAAGCTGCTTGTAGTCGGCTTTGACGTAGGTTTCCGTCGTCCATTACCACGCAGTCAAACTTCGTCAGCATCGTCGTGTACAGCCTCCGGGATCGCGCTTTGGCCGTCGTATTTTGTTTATCATCGCGATTTGGAGTCACTACCTTCATTGTAAGTCGATAGTCCGGCTCGTTTTTTGGCTCGATGCACGGTTGTAGACGATACACCCAGCTTATTTGCGGCATCTCGGTGAGATAGGTTAGGGTTTCGCTTGAAACTACCGGCAACCTTCTTTGTCGTCTCAGCGGCTTCCGGTTTTCGATTTCCCCGATCCAGACTTCCTGGCTGTCGACAAACGTTCCCAAACACTTTAATTACATTTGTAACGGTTGATTTGGCAACTTTTAGCGATTTTTGCCAACTTTTGCGTGCGAGTAGCTCGGATTTTGCGCGATGCGCGAGCAAAATTTTGATACGCCGCTCTTCTTTGCTTGGACGGCATTTTTGACAACTCGAAGAGTGAATTCCAAAATCAAAATAGGAGCAACATTCTACACGCACACACCTTCAAAAATGAGGGTGTTCAGGTTTTTAAATGCAAAATAGAAAGAAATACGTCAAGTTGATATTGACCAAATTTTTGACCGTATCGCTCTTCTTAAACTACTGAACCATATCAAGGCTGGTTTCGACATTGCAGATCAATTGGAAAGACTTCTACAAAAATTTCCAAAAACTGCAAGGGCAGCCGTTCATATTCCCTATCAACGATGCGATTCAACCGGTTCAACAAGGATAAAGGCAAGCAGGCACCGATTGTACTGGTTGAAGGCAAAACAGGCCGACAAACCGAAATCGTGCTTCATGGACAAGTGAGACAAACGGAACCGTCTCACGGAATCCTTCTGCGTGGGCCTCTGCGCCAATGGTGCCTGGCTCGAAAAAGAATCTGGGGAAACCAGAACTTGCGCGTCAACATGAGGAGGGCTAAACCGCTGCTCCAGAGAATTCATCCTTGCAACTCATTCCAAGAGTTGTTAGCAGTCTTGGGGGGCAACCAAGCTTTCCAAATTGGACATTGGAGGCAGTTATCATCAATTGGAATTGTCTGAAAAATCTAGCAATTTACCAACATGGCGTTTATTAACAAAGTTCATGGCCTGTTTAGGCAAATTCCTTGATTTTTTGCAATTATTCTGATATGTGTATCAAGAATGCAGATAAAATGCTGGGATGATCCGAGAATTGGAAGAGAATCAGTAATCCTCGTCTCAATCCAATCTTGCCTTAAGCTCTATTCGACAGATACGCGAATTACAGCTGGAGATAAATAATTTTTCTTCTAATCATGCAGTTATGCCATATCCACCAAACAGCTCAAACCCCTAGGATTCATGTAAATATCCTTTATAAATATATAAATTCATTCTCAGATATAAACGACTGATGTTTGGCATTTGCTGTGCTCAGAACATTTTCAGAAAGTCATGGACACCATTGTGGCAGGGCTAAATGGAGTAGTGGTTTACCTGGATGATTTAGTGACTTTGGTTGTTCACAGCATGAACATGACTTACGCCATAAAAGCGCTGACTGACCATCGTTTTGAACAATACGGAATTCTCTTGAATTTTCCGGAAAAAAACATGTTTATTTAGAACAGACAAATTAGAGTTTTGAAGCATGAGCTTTCGTGAAGCGAATCCCGCCGATAAAAGTCGAATTTAGCTCTTCAGCAATGCCGTTGAATCTGCCAATGCAGCGAAAGAAGTTTCTCGACTAATCGCTTCGTAGGAAGATTCATTCTCACCTGGCTTCCAAAACCGATCCACTTCGTAGTCTTTTGAGAACAGGTAACAAGTTTGAATGGACAAACAAACAAAAATTGGCTTTTGAAGAGATAAAGCTGGCTATCTGTTAAATTAGTCATCTAGGATTTTCTGAAGTCCAGACAAAACCATCTTATAACTGACGCTAGTCCTCTGGCTGGGTGCCGTACGTGCAGGAAAATAAAAACGGAGAAAAGAGAATAATTGCCACAAAGTAAGTCTTTGCTGACTTGAGGTGGAAGTATTTCCAAACGGAAAAGAGGCTTTGGGAATAGTTTGGCAGTTGACCGGTTCAGCTTGTATCTGCTGGGGAAACACACTTCTAAATTATCACTGATTGTAAACCACTGCTATTTCTGTTCAGTCGCGTTCAAAACCCTGTGCTCGTTTAGAACGATGGGTACTGCGGTTACAATCCTATAGCTACGAGATAGTTTGGTGAACCAGGTGTCACCAAATTTAGCTGATGCACTCTCAAGACTTTCACTATCAGATCCCTGAGCCTTTGGATATTGAAAATGATAATTTTGTACATTTTATCGTAAAATATTTTCAAGGTCTAGTTGCTATGAAACTTGGAAGTTATAAAAGAGGAATCCCCAAAGATCAAATAGTTTGTGATGGAAGTTCGAGCACTTGAAGGAAAGGATTGGACCGAAGCTGGCGTCTCCATTTAAACCTTACGCTACTGGAACTCTGTGTGGTGGAAGAAGTTCTACCGGGGAAAGGATTACCACACTCGCTAGCAGAATCAAGTCTTTCACTTAGCTTACGAAGGACATCCGGGAATTGTGGTAATGAAACGACGTTTAGGCGTAAAAGTACAGGTGGCCAGGCATGGACAAAGCTGAAAAATATGTCAGTCTGCTGTAAAGAACGTACCCTTGTGTCCTCTTTTTCGCCTCCGGAACCACTGATTCGAACGAAAATGCCTGAAAAACCATGGACCCATATCGCAGTCGATTTCATGGGACCACTGCCGTCCCAAGTAACACCAAATGTTTGATTGCATGCATTTTTGCTCAAATGTGACAAATGATAATGTTACCATTCCGATGATAGAAAACCTTTTCGGGTACTACTATAGAATTCAAATAGCGCAGAAGGTGGAGCCATGAAATATAATTTATGTTTGATATCACTTGCCATAAACGAAAAATTCTAAAACATTTATGTAAGAAATTTTGTCGGCAAAAAAGGTTTTCATCAACTAGAGTTCATACTGTGGACTCTAAGCTACCAGATCGGTATTCTTACCACTCGACCGTCTCGACATATGAGACTCAGAATCCTCTTAAACCCTACCATTATCCTATTTACCAACCTTATAGGGGACTTAAATAGATATTTACTTTGATATAAGAGGCATGGGTATTGATTTACATTATAAGCATTGATAAGAGATGTTATCACACAAGCAATTTCATGTTATCATACAACCAATCTCATCACTTCTGATGTTTGATCATGAAACAATTCGCAACTGGAATTTTCAATATTTCATTCTAGCAAAACAGAACTAGGTTCAGTGGTAAACGACTAGGTGACATAAATAGATATAGAATATATATCTATCTTAAGAAAAGCTCAAAAACTGTCTTTTTCCGTCCAATACGGCGCTAATCAAACATACCTAACAAGTTTTCTTGACATTCGGTCTTTCTCGTATATGTTTGTTTCTTGAAATACGCAAGACTTAAGTGGATGCATTTATGAAACAAAATATGCAAACAAGATGTCAGACGTAAACAAAACATGTCCTAGCTGAAAAACTTCAAACACTTGTAAGGACAAATAAATTAGTCGACTAAATGAATCTAGATTTGAATTGCATCAAACGAACACCTTCATGACAAACCAGTCTGACTGCTACACTGTTATAGAAGAAATCCACAGCACGACACTGGATAAACAAAACTCAATATTGGTGTCTTCGGTGCTACTTGGGGAATGTGGCGCAACTCTTCAGTGCTCGGCCCGTATTGGCCTTCAGGCTAAATGGAGGAAGTTGAAACGGGCCAAAAGGGCCCTGAAGAAATCGCTTGGCAAATAAGTTCTAGGAAACACCACATTCCGATTGGGCGTGGTTTTGAGTGATGCGCTTCGTTAGCAGTATAACCTTCCGACTCCACATCTCGACTACTGGAGTTGCTCCACCAGTACATTGATGTTGTCGGGAGAGTACTGGAGAGATAAGCTTCCCTACAATGCCGTCAGTTAACAATAAACTCAATCGGAGGAAGTAATGGATACAGATCGTGAGAGGAAAACTGAAAGAATCAGAATATATCAGTACAACGCCGCCATGCAACATCAAACGAAATCAAGGTTGGAGATACCGTTGCTATGCAAACACGCGTCAATGGGAGAATAAGTTGCTTCAGCAACTTCAGTCCTAAAGAAATGGAAGTTACTCAACGAAATGGACCTGACGTAACGATTAGATCTAAGGAAACTGGATAGAGCTATCATAAAAATGTCACTCATCTGAAAGCAAAACGTCAAAATCACAAGCCGAAGATCATGAGCCGGTTCAGTCTACAGCTTCGGGATCCAGAAATGAACTACAGGCGACATCAAATCAGTTCCCGTCAAGAGAGGATAAGCAGCTAGAGTTGGAGCCAACGGTAACCGGAACGAGTCTGGAAGTTTCACAATGATGGCCTCAACGAAGTTGTCGTCATCCGGAATACCTGAAAGACTATCGGTTGGATGCAGTTCAAGACCAGTAAGAAGAAGAGGAAGTGTAGTGTCGGTGACGACTGTGCGTCACAACGTTACGTTCGGTTTTAAATTATTTGAAATGTATGCATCGCAGTAACCATAAAAATACAGATTCACTTTTCAGACTACGGTATAACGAACAAGTTGTGTTTTAACTCCTACTCCGATACTTCAGACATAAATCTATCACTGTGAAATAAACAATCCGTATTTTTGAATAATGTGTAAATTTTGTTTTGCTTTTATTATTTTGGTGTCCGAAAGTTAACGTAGACAGTCTTTAAATGTTTAAATGCTAATATGAAGATAGTCTATATCACGTAATAAAGGTTATAGTGGAAACGGGTTATGCTCCATTATTTAATTAGCTGCCATATTACACTGATTTGATGTATTGCTTCAACATTTACAAAGTTCAGGGCTCGAAACTGTGTGCAGTGGATCTTTGAGCGAACTTCTTGTTCAAACATGTTTGCATTTAAGCTCAATCCAGGACTAAAATAACCAAGACTCGTAAAATAAATAAATTGAATTTAGAACGTAACCAGTAAAATCCAAAATTTGTACGTTTATTCGTATCATTAATATGTTGAAAATAAACATGATATGATTTTAAATTCAAACATCGATGTCACTTACTGTCAATTGGTTATAAACATAGAATATTTGTGGCCAAAATAAACAAATGTTATGTTTGGATTGACCTGGAATTTGTTTGTTATGACGGTATTTTTCTCCGTTTTGTAGAGAGAAAAAAAAGGTCTACCTAGACTTTTGGTATTAACCCCCCTCCCCTATCGTAGACAAACGTAGACTTTTTCGAAACCCCTCCCCCTTCCTTAATTGTCTACGCGGTTTATGAACAGCCTCTTGTAGTGGAATGAAAGTTGAACTGTACTGCTTGAGTGGTTGATAACGAATCAGGAATGAAGATAGTTGGAATTAAATGGAAATTACTAATGTTTCTTCTCATTTGCACGTATCATCATTATGTAAACATTATTTTTTTCCAAGCTAGTCAGACCATAGAGCTAAGTGGTTTCGAAAGCACGTATAGATAATTCAGTAGAATAAATTCAAATTTTTAATAACCAATGTGACAATGTTCGAAAAACAAAAAACTTTCAAAAATAAACAACAACAGCCATCCATGTACCTCTATAGCACAATGTTAATAGTTTTATTTTCTAAATAAAGCACTGAATGATTCACACTCACTGACCCATCCCTCCCGGCATTGCGTAATCGTCACAGCAACCTATGAAACAAACTCAGAACCCCCGAAAAGTTCTCATTCTCCGAAAGTTCCAAATTCTCTTCCAACCAACTGGATCGTCATATTCGAGCTCAACTCTCAAAGCGCTGGCGACGATCGGTCCAGAAAATCGAACCTCTCGAGAGATCCCCGTATAAAAACAACGCGATCGCACCTCGTCTCAGCTCAGTTCGCAACCGAGTGCCGACAGTGTGGAAGTGCTGCTGCTGCTGCTGTGAATTAAGAAGTACCGTGTTTCAGTGTTAATTTCTGTGTGCTGCAATCATAATGTGGCTGATCAAATCAGCTGCGGTGTGCCTCGTTCTGGCCCTGTTGGCTCACACCGGCCACAGCCAGCAAACGACGGCCAAGGTTCTGTGCTATTACGATGGAGCCAACTTCCTGATCGAAGGTAAGTCAACAACCGAACAAGACGATAAAGGACATGATGTCATCGACGCATTATGAGACCGGCTCTCCGCATTGATCGATGTGCGATTTGCGAGGTTCTCGGATTTCCTCCATAAAGTTTCTCACCGTGACAATCGATGAAGACAGTCGTTTTTTTTTTTTTGCTCCATCTGAAAGTAAATTCTCACTTCAGAAGATAGGTTCTATTGTTGTCCCTCACTGATTGCTGAGCTCAACCTCAAGCTGATTTCCGTAATGGCGGTTAGCTAACGTATAAATCACACCACGGGAATGACTAACAAGTGACAATTGCCTCTAATTGTGCTCTATTTTTGCTCACACTAGTTAAAATATGGATTTATGCCTCAAGTAAAATGACCCAAATGAGAAGATTGCCTTGTTTTGCTATGATCGATGTTTTGGTTCTTTTGGCAAACCGGTTCCCGGCTTATTTTCCGTTGTTTGCGTTGTCGTTGCCTTCGTGGTGCGTTATCACAACATTTGATTATTGGGAAGGTTGATATGTTTGAACGAGGGGATCCACTAAAACACGCTTATAGCGATTACGAAAGGTGTATGGATCGAGCGAGAGAGGTCATCAGAGGTTACATGCAAACCGGGTCTAGCGCTTATCAGGTCGGCTGTATTCAAACAACCTAACTAGACATGCGATGGTCCAAGCTTTGAGAGGTTTTGTTAGTGAATTGCCAATCTTGAATTCAGAATCAGACTAGAGTGAGTTGCTATTTGGCATAACTGAAGCGTCGTTGTATCTGTCGATCTGAGAGTATATGGCTTTCATACGTGACCTATTTGTTGAATGGTAGTTGTGGTTGATGTTTACTTTTCAAAATCAAATACTGCGAGATGTTAATGAATTCAAAGAAATCGCATCTCGCATCGGAATGGTAAACGAGTTTTTTTTTTCACCTATCATACCTTGTGCTATTACGCCACTAAATCAGTTGTATTGTTGTTTGTCTTCTACGTTGGGTATGATATTTAAACTTGAAACACTTTTAACATTTTTTTCCCACTCCACTCCACCAGGTCTCGGCAAAGTATCCTTGACTGACATCGAAGCGGCCCTGCCCTTCTGTACCCATCTGGTCTACGGTTATGCCGCTGTCGACCCGGATTCCAACAAAGCCGTGAGCCGCAATGCCAACCTGGATCTGGACACCGGCAAGGGCAACTACCGTCTGGTTACCGGCCTGAAGCGTAAATTCCCCGGCCTCAAGGTCTTGCTGGGACTCGGAGGATACCGCTTCTCAGCCGCTTCACCCAAATATCTGGAACTGCTGGAATCCGGAGCCGGTCGCATCACCTTCATCAACAGCGTTTACTCGATCCTGAAGACGTACGATTTCGATGGTATCGATCTGGCCTGGCAGTTCCCGCAGAACAAACCCAAGAAGATTCGCTCCTCTCCGGGAAAACTGTGGCATGGATTCAAGAAAGTCTTCTCCGGTGACAGCGCTTTGGATGAGAAGGCCGACGAACACCGTGAGGAATTTACGGCTTTGTTGCGTGAAATGAAGAATGCCTTCCGCTCGGACGGATATCAGCTGGGAATCACCGTTTTGCCACATGTGAATGCTTCAATGTTTATGGACATCCCCGCTATCGTCAACTATCTGGACTTCGTCAACATTGCTGCCTACGATATGCAAACCCCGGAACGCAACAAGAAGGAGGCTGACTTCTACGCTCCGATCTATGAGCTCACCGATCGTGTTCCCGGAAATAATGTCGACGGATTGGTCAAGCTATGGTAAGAATAAACTCCCTCCTCTTCAAACTGTTTCCAAATAAACCTAATCTTTTTTTCAGGTTGAACAACCACGCTCCAGCGGCGAAGTTGATCGTCAGCATTCCAACTCACGGTCGTGGATGGAAAATGAATGAAGATTCTGGCATAACCGGAGTTCCTCCTCTACCAGCCGATGGAGCTTCCCCGGCCGGTCCTCAGCTGCAGCAGGAGGGATTCTACTCGTGGGCCGAAACTTGTGCCAAACTGCCCAACCCGAGCAACACCGCTCTGAAGGGTGCTGATGGTCCACTGCGCAAGGTTGGAGATCCCACAAAGCGATTCGGATCCTATGCCTATCGTGTGCCGGACAACAACGGTGAGCATGGAATGTGGGTCAGTTATGAGGATCCGGAATCCGCTGGAAACAAGGCTGCCTACGTGAAGGCCAAGGGATTGGGCGGAATCGCTTTGAATGATTTGGCATTCGATGATTTCCGGGGAAGCTGTGCCGGTGAAAAGTACCCGATTTTGAGGGCTGCTAAGTATAGGCTGTGAGAAGGGGATTGGATGACCAGTGATTGACATGTTTTGTAAGCGTTATTCTTGATTGAGTAATAAAGTTTGTTGATTTGAGGAAGGTTGTTTTTATTTTCATTAGAACATGGAATAGCATGAGAATTCCCAAGATTCTATTCCGTGTGAACGCAAGTGTCACTGATGAGTTGAGGCTTTTGCAAAGAATATGATATATGAATAAGAATTAATGTTGAAAGTTAAAATGATATAATTTACAAACAATTTATGGGGTGTTATATATGATACACCCCCATCGCATCGCATCGTAACGTAAAGCATTGAAAAGTGGAGCGAAAGAAGTATTAGATTATCGGACAACGAAGAGTAAACACATGTAAAAAGAAAAGAAATAAAACCGCTGATTTTATGATGATGAAGATAATGATAATGATGATGGTGATGTGAACTACCATCTGATGTAGCAAGGCAACTGCATATAACACTGGACTGTTTTAATTGAACGATTTGATCAAGGTTATACTGTGGTAAAACAAGGTTACACTGTGGTAAATCATGTTCCTGTATGAAGGGCCAAAAACGTATTGTGAGCCCGTAAGCATATACACTTACATACGCGTAACCCAAAGCTACAGGGGTCTAAAGAGAATCTCCTTCCAGACACAAGTTTGCAGAAACCACACCAAAACCGAGCCCTCGCCTATGGAAATGTCCCACTAAATGGGGAGAAGAGCCCGCCCTCTTTTCACAAAATATTAGCAACAGGAAGTTGGCAGTCCCACTCTTGCTATCCAATTCACTTCAATCGGGTGCTCTGATGGTTCCTCCCTCTATCTCAACATATGCAGGGTTATTCTGCGTGGCGTATCAGGTGAGGCGACAATTGTCACCTCGCAGTCACATGACTATTCTCACTCGATTCCCGTAGGCGAGTCGGGTGACGCGAGAGGTTCATTTCTCGGTGAGTGAGAAAATGAACCGCATGTGACTCTGTATTCATTCGCAGAAACGTCAGATGGACTTGTTTTGGTCTGCGGTTGTTTTTTTATTATTTCGTATTTAAATTTTATTTCAGGTTTTAGTCAATCTTAAGTATTTGTTGTCGGATTTATTGTAGAATAATGTACAAACAAATAGTACTTAGTAAGTATTCAATAGATTGCCTGTTGTAAAATACCGATTATAGAACCATGCTGTTCACAGAACGTACTAGGACAAGCTAGCATAGCCAAAGAAGCTACTGCGTATTGGAACGCATCCGGACTCCGACGAGTGAAATAGCTGGAGTGTCAGTATTATGCCGGAACCGGTTTGGCAAAATCTACAGGGAACAACTGATTAGTTGCATTGTGCCTGATTACAGTGTTGGGAAAAATGCCACCATTAAAGAGTACCTACGAAGAGAAATGTTTGAAAGTAAGTGGACTACGATGGAGCTGACACGCAATACGATTGATGTGAAACAGGTGGTAGACTAAGACGACGACCAAACGAACCGCTTCCGTTTCTCTGGTTGGCAAGAGAGAAGCCGAGAATGATCTCAATCTGATCAACCAAACCAACTTCATGCCAAACGAATTGTCATCCAATGCTGGCAAAAGGTGTTTCCAATATGAATAGCAATACCACATCGCTGCCCGGCAGGTTCAGCCTAGTATGCAACAGCTACCGATTAAACAACAGCAGTTCCGTCACCGCATCTGGACTTGCTGCTTCCAGCACAATCAATAAGATGAGTATTTCCATGTTTCCTCAGCGAAATTGTCTATACATAATGCAACCCACTATTTCCAAATTGTTGACGATTTTTCTTATCGTTCTGACCTGCCAGAACATGAACCTATATAATAATTATTCTCAACCTACAGCTTCAAGCTCTTCCGTCATCGGGCGGTCATCAATCAGCAAATAATACTCAACTTCAAGAACCGGCACAGACACCGCAAACAAGAGCCCCAGTTCCAGGAGGAAAGTCCGCCTTTACCCCCGTCAAGACCGCGATCAAAGACAGAAAAAATCTGTAGGACTGTCGTGGGTTCCAACCGAACCACCGATCAACACCACAGGGAAGGATATCCCGCGCTTCTCGGCCAATCTTTTCACCATCGGTTACTAAGTGATCGGGGTCAAGAAGACGTCCTAAGGTCAGACGATTCGCATATTTCCAATCCGCTTAACCGTGACAATGTTTCGACCATGCGGCTGCCAACGGAATCCATAATTAAGTAGCGCGCTGGAAATGAACTTCAAATACTTACTTCGTTCTGAATCGCTTTTTTGTGTAGTTTTTATCGTATTTCTTTAGCTTTTGCTATTGAGTCAGTTGAGAAAGTTGAAGTGGCATACACTAGTTTTCATGAGTTTAGTTTTATTTTTCATAGACGATTAAAATTGAAGAAAAATGGAGTTGGAAAGAAAAGTTGAAATTTGTTATATCCGTAGAACAGAATGGTCAAATAGGTTTTATAATCAGGAATATGGTAAGGTAGATTTGGCTTATAGCGCCGATAGAGATTTTTTATTAATTCCGTAAAGCAGCATGTTAGTTGTTCATAATAAATCTGGCTCCACTTTGCTGTATGAAGTTTGCAAACATAGTTCAAAGTAAAAACATAAATGTTGACGTTATGTGTGATGATGTAATACATTATTTTGGCACTGCTTGGAAATCTATCTATATAATAAAAATGAGTTGGGGTTTCCTTTGTCACGATTTAACTCGCGAGCGAAAAGACCGATCGGCGTGAAATTTTGTATGCAGAGATTTTTGGGGCCGAAGAAGGTTCTTACGATGGTTTGAGACCCCTCCCTTCACTGGAAAGGGGGGCTCCCATACAAATGAAACACAAATTTCTACACAACTCGAGAACTAATCAAGCAAAAGAAACCAAATTTAGCATGTGTGAGTTTTTGAAGGTAAAAAAGGTTTTTATGGTAGCTTGAGAACCCTCCACTGTCATGAAAGGGGGCTCCCATACAAATAAAACACAATATTCTGCATAACTCGGGAACTAATCAAGCAAAAGAAACCAAATTTAGCATGTGTGAGTTTTTGAAGGCAAAAAGGTTTTTATGGTGGCTTGAGAACCCTCCCCGCCATAAAAGGGGGGGTTCCCATACAAATAAAACACAATATTCTGCATAACTCGGGAACTAATCAAGCAAACGGAACGAAATTTAGCATGTGGTGGTTTTTAAAGACAAAAAATGTTTCTTTGTTGGTTTGAGACCCCTTCCCATCCTAAAGGGGGGGGCTCTGATACAAACGAAATACAACTATTCTGCATGACTCGAGAACTAATCAAGCAAATGGAACCAAATTTAGTATGTGGTGGTTTTTGAAGACAAAAAATTGTTCTATGTTGATTTAAGACCCCTCCCTTTCTGAAAGAGGAGGGAACCTATTCAAATAAAACGCAAATCCTTGCATATCTCGAGAACTAATCAGAGAAATGGAACCAAATTTCACATGTGGAAGTTTTTGAAGGAGGGAAATGTTTCTATGGTGATTTGAGACTCTTCCGTTATATGAGGAGGAAGGGGGGAGGGGTGCTGTCAAACAAATGGAACCCAAATTTCTGCATAACTCGAGAAATAATCAAGCAAATGGACCCAAATTTGGAATGGACGAGTTTTTAAGGCATGAAATATTTTTATGGTGGTTCAAAGCCCTCCTCCCTCTAAAAGGGGGCTCTCATACAAATGAAACAAATTTCAACCAAACATGAGAACTATACCTACTGCTTGCAAATCTGTATTCAGTGGTTTTTGGGTCCGGGAAAGCATCTTATGATAGTTCGAGAGCCCTCCCGCTTATAGAAAGGGTGGGATCCCATGCAAATGAAAACAAATTCCTGCATAACTCGAGAACTAATCAAGCAAATGGAACCAAAATTGGTATGGGTGAGTTTTTGAAGGCAAGAAATGTTTTTGTGGTAATTTAAGACCTCTCCTCACTCGGAAAAGAGGGGCTACCATACATACGAAACACAAATTTAAACCAAACATGAGAACTATCCCTACCACTATGCAAATTTGTATGCAGGGGTTTTTGGGTCCGGGAAAGGATCTTATTTTAGCTCGACACCCCTCCCGCCTTTAGAAAGGGGGCTCCCATGCAAATGAAAAACTATTTTCTGCATAACTCAAGAACTAATCAAACAAATGGAACCAAATATGGGGTATGTGGAGGTTTTGTAGGCAAGAAATGTTTCTACGGTGGTTTGAGACCCTAAGTAAAAGAAACCACATTTAGCATGTGTGAGGTTTTAAAGGCAAGAAAGGTTTCTATGATGGTTTCAGATTCCTCTGCGCCCTGAAAGGGGGGGGGGGGCTCCTATACAAATGAAATACAATATTATGTATAACTCGAGAACTAATCAAGCAAATTGAACCAAATCTGGCATGTGGAGGTTTTTGTAGATGAATACTGTTTCTAATGCTAATTTGAGACCCCTCCCTTTTCTGAAGGGGGGAGATCTCATACAAATGAAACACAAATTTATGCATAACTCGAGAACTAATCCAGCGAATGGAACCAAATTTGGCATATGGAGGTTTTTGAAGGAGAGAAATGTTTTTATGGTCATTGAGACTCTTCCGCCTTCTGAAGAGAGGGGAGGGGGGCTCTCAAACAAATGAAACACACATTTCTGCATAACTCGAGAAATAATAAAGCAAATGGAATCAAATTTGGCATGTGGAATTTTTTGAAGGAAAGACATATTCCTGCCCTCTTAATGAGGGGGGTCCCATTGAAATGAAACGCAAATTCCTGCACAACTCGAGAACTAATAAAGCAATTGGAATCAAATTTGGGTTGTGGATTTTTTTGAAGGTCAGACATATTTCTATGGTGGTTTGAGACTCCTTTGCCCTCTGAAAGGGGGGGGGGGGCTCTCATACAAATGAAACGCAATTTTCTGCATAACTCGAGAACTATTCAAGTAAATGAAACCACATTTGGCATGTGGGGGTTATTGGAAACAGGATTTTTATTTTTATAAAAATGGATTTCTGTCTGACTGTCTGTCTGACCGATCGGAGTGAAAATATGTATGCAGGTATTTTTGGGGCTGGGGAAGGTTCTTATGATTGTTTGAGACCGCTTCCCCCTTCCGGCTCGCATACAAATGAAACACAAATTTCTGCATAGCTTGAGAACTAATCAAGCAAATGGAATCAAAAATGGTATGCGGGGTTTTTTTGAATGCAAGAAATGTTTCTATGGTGAATTCAAACACAAATTTCAACCAATCCAGAGAATTATCCAGGTAACTAAACCACAAACTGTGTATTGTCTGGGTAAGAAGTATGTTCTGATAGAAGTTTGAACTCCTTATTACTAAAAAAAACTCATTAAAAATAAGCGTCAGTTCTATGTATTGTTCATTCATTTAGTTGCAGGCGTAGCAACGCTCGCACCGGGATCAGCTAGTCTATATAAATAAAAATGAGTTGGGGTTTCCTTTGTCACGATTTAACTCGCGAGCGGAAGGACCGTTTGGCAAGATTTTTGCTTTGTTGGATTCGTCTTGGACACCGGAAGGTTCTTATGATGGTTTGAAACCCCTCCCTTCTCTGGAAAGGGGGGCTCCCATACAAGTGAAGCACAAATTTCTGCATAACTCGAGATCTGATCAAGCAAAGGAACATGCGGAAGTTTTTGGAGGCAAGCAATGTTTCTATGGTAGTCCCCTCCCCTCTCTAGAAAGGGTTAATGGAACCAAATTTGGCATGTGGAGGTTTTCGAAGGCAGGACATATTTCTAAGTTGACTCAAGGGCTTCCATTCAGATGAAACACAAATTTCTAAATAACTCGAGAACTTATTAAGTTAATGGAACCAAATTTGGCATGTTGAGATTTTTGAAGGCAAGAAATGTTTCTATTGTGGTTTGAAACTCCTCCGCTCACTGAGAGAGGGGTCTCTTATACAAATAAAACAAGAATTTCTGCATAACTCGAGAACAAATCAAGAAAATGGAACCAAATTTGGTATGTGGAGGTTTTTGGAGGGTAGATTTCTATGTACATAAAAATGTCAGACCCTTATAGACTCGGAAATTTCTGAACCGACCAACGTAAAATTTATATGAAGGGGCTTTTTGGGGCTGGGGAAGGTTCTTATGATTGTTTGAGACCCCTACTCTCTCAGGAAGGGGGCTCTGATACATATGAGACACAAATTTGTTCATAACTCGAGAACTAATCAAGTAAATCGAATCAAATTTGGCATGTGAGAGCAATCATTGTATGGTGGTTTGAGAAACCACCTCCTCTGGAAGGAGGGCTCCCATACAAATGAAACACAAATTTCTACCAAAAATGAGAAATATCCAGGATACTTAAACACAAAACGTGTATTTCTCGGGTAAGAAGCATGTTTTGATAGAAGTTTGAACCCCTGCTTATTCAAGAAAAAAAAACTTATTGCGAAAAAAGGAAACCATAAAAGTGCCAGTTACATTAAATTTTCCTTCATTTAGTTGCATGCGTAGCAGCGCACGCACCGGGTTCAGCTAGTATTTACTATATTCCAGAATGAGCCTCTCATGGGTAAAATGGAACCTGAAAAATGGAAATATATCTTTTGGTTGTTGAATAGTCCACAAAAGTTGCTGCATAGTTGATTGAATTTCATTTTTTTATGTTTAAGGATATATAATTTTTGATCTCGATTCTAAGATAATTCCTTAATTTATGACATGGCATTTTATGACAACCTTCTGAACAAATTTGTCATTTATATTAGATGTTGTTACCAGATGATATAAAGTTGTAGAAATAAGTACTGTAAAATTTGGACATCTTCTGTATTTCTTATTTTCAGAAAACATTCATGTGATCGGTGCGCAATAGAACTTTTAGTTTTAATAAGTTAAGGAAGTCTACACAACATTAAAATCGTCCTTTATATTTCAAAGAGTTTTTTACAATTTGCTATCGATAGTTAGTTGAAAATAAATTAAGGTAAGAAATCATTTCGAATGAGTTTCCAATTTCTTCTGAAGTGAATCGATATTTTTCGCGCTTGCTTTTTTGCTTGTTTGGGAATTTGCTTTACCTGTTGAGCTAATGTTATATACTTACTAGCGTTAAATAGTAAACGACTTCCTGAACAAACTGGGAACCTTCCGGTAGGCGTTGGACTTCTAAGCAATTTCGCTAAAGGTTCTAGGTGGTCGGGATCACGATATCATAACATATTCGAAAATGCTTTTTTTGACATGCCTACTAGCACCACATAGTGACCGAATTCCGAATCATATTTTCCACCTTCAAGTTCTGAAAGTTTGGACTCGTTAAACAATGCCCTCTTTTTCATGCCCTCTAGCGTCACATAGTCATTGAATTCCGAACTATACTCTCCAGCTTTCGAAAATCCTTTGAATCTAAATAACTTTGCTATAGGTTCGATATTACTATATTATCAGTATTCAGAGATATAACATTATGAAATTACCTCATTTTAGGTGAGTCGATACTTTTTAGGGGTGATAAAATATTCAAGGGCGTGTTGCAAGTGAGTCGATACTATTGATTGGGTGTGTAGAAAGAGCATTCATAGAATATTGACAATGTTTGGTTTTTATTTGCGATACTACAGTTTGATTTTCCGCTTTCTATTAAATTAGTTAAAACAAATTTTAACTTCGGAACATTTGACTTTAAATTGTCAGAATAAAAAAATCTGATCGATTTCTACTTAGAACTGGTGTTCCTC
>JASCZW010014169.1:0-23582 GCA_034211315.2 Aedes japonicus | reverse complement strand
ATCGGCTTATTGTCACACATATATGGAGAAAACTAACCATTTGACGAAGAACAATGAAGAAGAAAAATTGAATTCAACCAAACGGTTTCGGTTTCGGCTGTTTTATTCCATTTTCTATGGTATGGAAAAATACCTACATAATCCCTCAATCACTATCAGACTTTTTCAGTGTCGAAGTCGACACTGAAGAATTTCGTAAGTTGCAAACGAAATAGGCCTTTCTGTCAAAGTATAAAGTTTTTCTAGTGGATTTTAAAGGAACTTAGTGTGAAGTTTTAATTTAAATTTCCATAGTTTTAAAACTATTTATGATATTCAATTTCTAAAATTCCCATTTTAAACAATTCAGACGTTGCCCATTAATTATGACATAACTTTGACCTTTGCCTTATTGATGATCAATTTAGCTTTCTTCAATAAATTCGGACACGGCGCTCGTCAGAACAACTACTAAACAACTTTTTTTTCTTCTTCCCATTCCATTCGACTTCTTCTTAACCAAAGGCATCGCTTAAAGGCTCTGGCTTCCATTGGTTGAGTTGCCATCGCCATTTTTTGGAACAGTGGGGTATACTAGCATAACAAAACACGCTAGAAAAGCAGCATCACTTCTCTCAAGTTGGCAACGTTGGAACGACTGGAAGAACATAGAATGGCAATAACTTATATGAAGTCACTTTTTTTCAGCTCCAGCTTCTTGGAAAGCTTTTTCTCACCCCCCGCATTTTTAGGGTGTATGTTGTTGATTTTCCGTTCGCTCCTCGGGAAACCCGACGAAGGTGCCAGACATGGTGCGATGTGGAATGCCGTGCCACGAAAAACTAAAAAAGTAAAACTACCAAACTTAACTGGGAAGTACCGGTAGCATAAAGAAACTTTTCATCATAAGGAAGCATCAGCAAAGGGAAAGATTGAGGAAAAAATATTTTCTGCTGAATCAGCAAGAAGAAAAGCAAGATCTGTCTTTTTTTCCCGTTCTCTCGTTTATGGCGCTCCATCATCGCTGTCATCATCATCGTCATCATCCCCAGTTACAAAACGAGTCATGAGCAGCAGCAGCAGTAGCAGTGTGGACAGAATAAGCATGAGTTGGCGAAATTTATCGACACCCGACTTCCGGTTCTTAGATTTTCCTGATTTTTTTGCATTTTTCTTGGGTTTGGTTATTGCTTTGATTGTATTGTTCCATATTGTTCCATATACTTGTCATTAGCGCCGTCATTAGTCACTGAGAATGGAATTCATGGATAATGGTTAAATAACTGAACCGAGACTGCCTCAAAGCTATGGTTTGATATTGCGTTGAGTATCTAAAAAGAAAAAAAGGAGTGGAGCGGAATCTGTGAAAATGATCATTTTTCAATTCATTCTAGATTCTAGATCAGGGGTTCTCAAACCGTTGAGAGTGGAACCTACTTTGAAAAATTCTATAAAGTAGCAACCTCTATTTCTCTTTAGTTGTTTTGCAACTGATGATTGGTCGCTGAATCTGAAAACGAACATAAGCTTGATCGAAGCCATGTCCAGCAAAGCCGTGTTTATTCGTAATCCACTACCCACGGCGGAATTAAAACAGCGAGCGCCTCCTACACGTTACCATATTTGGTGCAAACAGTATCACCATTAGTAAACAATCTACAGGGTGTCGCACAATAGGTGTCACTAAAACAAAATGGTATAGAAGCAAAACAAATCAACCAAATCATAGCATTTATTTTTCATGTGAAGGATACATGTTGTATAAATAAATCATGTTAATTCAATTCGAATTAATTGCATTGATAACTGTGCGACAAACGCATCGCAGCTGACACGCACGATTTCCATAAAAATTTGGTCCCAAATATCAACCAAATGTTTGTTGAATCGATCTAAAGTGAGCCCTTTCGTAGGGCCAATATGTTGAAGAATAGTACAAACAAAGTAGTCAAGTGAGTTGAGATCCGATGGAGAAGAAGGCCATTCTTCGCTTGTGATGAAATCGGCAATTTTCCGTGCACCACGCTTGTGTCTTCTTTTCCTTGTAAGCTGGAGCTGAGCCCTGTTGGAAACAACATGGTGTATTCCCATACACCGTTGAAGCATGAGGAAGCTGATGGTTCTTCAAAAACAGCTCGATGTAATATTAAGTGTTGATTTTTACGTTAGGTTCTATGAAAAAAAGTCGAAGTTTTCCTTTTCATGAAACGGCGCCCCATACCATGAATTTCGATACATTCTGATAGCGTTCTTCAGCTAGTTTATCTCTTGAAATATTGGAAAAACTTTTGCAATACACTCGATCATTTTGTTGATTATGGCTGTGTTCATTGAAGCAGGGAACTTTTTTTTATATATATATTTACGGCCAGATACGGCCGGATTACGTCTTATTCACTCCCTCACACATTTTATCGTTTTCTTCGTTCTGGCATTTCGTCTGACACCTCCTTTGCTAAAAATATGGACATTTCCAGTTGCCTTGAACCGTTTCAAGGTACGAAAAACAAAACGCTCACTCAGTCCGAACTGCTTAAGGCTATTGAATATTAGACACAGTCTAAGCTTTTGCAAATGTAATTTTAAAACCTGCTCGTGTATGGCCTACATGGTAACTGAAAACTATAAACAAACGGAATCGCTTATTTTTCTTCTGCGACAAGCTGTCAAAAGAATACACTCCAAACGGGTATAAAAAGTTCCACTGTTAAAATTACTCAGTTGAAATAAACCAAGACTGAAATAAGGTGACACGTAATGTGAGGCACACTGTACACCATTTTTCCAAGTGGCAACAAAATTTAGAACGGGTTGAATTCCATGAAACATGCAGCGAAAGTAAAACAAAACGTTGACAGATTCGTTCAATTTCGGAACTGTTCAAAAATGAAATTAAAAACGCACTGGCGAAAATGAAACTCTGTCAAAATTTAGAATAGACCACGACCATTTAAATTGGCGTCATGCCTTTTTAAGAAGCGCAGACTTCTGCTTAATTAGTAATTTCTTGCGTGTGGAGCAATGCTGGCTTTATTTTCACTCCGTACATTTTGAATCATGTTAGTGCAAGTCGTTCACGTTTGAGTTAGAGGCTATTCATAAACCACGTAGACTTTCCTCGAGTTAAACACAAACATAAACACAAACATTCTGTACTTGTGTCTGCATTTGTACAGGGTGCGGCAGAAAATAAGGCGAACATTTGTTCTATTTCTTTCAAATTCCATTTTCAACTAATTCAAGCAATAATATCAGCGTTTTCGAGTGCAGTTGTCTTTATAAAGTCCTTTTAAACGAATTTATTCAATGTATCCTCCATTTTTATTAATAACATCCTCGAGCTGACGCTGGAATCCAGAGCATGCCTTTCGGATGTAGTCCTCCGACATTGACTGCCATGTGCGTGTTATGGTTGACTGCGTGCTTCAACATATGCCCAAATCGAATAAACCAACGGATTAAGATCTGGACTGCTAGGGAGCCATAAATCCTTCGGCCAAAACTTCATGTTATCGTTCAAACATTGTTGAGATCAATTGGACGTATGGCACGGCGCTCCATCCTGCTGCAGAACCACGTTTTGGTCCTCGGAGAAGTTGGACATCACCCAAGGAAGCACTTGGTCCTTTAAAATACCGATATACACTTCGGTATTGATTTTAACGCCAGCATCAATGAAAACAGGCGGCATTTTCAAACCGTTGGACGCCACCAAGCCAAACATCATGACACCAGCCGGATGTTTGGTTTGAAATTTGAATTCCACTTTTTCCGGAACGTTCTCCATTTTCGCGGTGATATGAACCAGACTGTTGGCCACAGCATCGATGCTGAAAAGCTTTTCGTCGGAGAACAGGATTATCATTTTTTTCTTCTACAACAAGGAAAATAATCTCTTGGAACGAGTCACTCGTAGTTCCTTGACCCGGTCCGTAATCAAGTGGCGTTTCACTCTGGCTCTGGAAGATGCATGCAGGTCTTCTTTGATGATTCTCCGCATGGTTTTCTCCGAAATATTGGCTTCCTTTGCAAGTTTTCTTATGGAACGCACCGGGTTGCGACCAATTTTTGCACGGACCGATTTGATCACGTTCGGCGTGCGAGCAAAGCGCGGATGTCCACTTTCCGGCTTCCGCTGCTTAGGACCATCCTGCAGGGACTTTTTAATGCGATGAATTATTGCCAAATGGCACTCTACCACCTTGGCAATCTCTTTTGGCTCCTTCTGGGCGAGCAACATACTGGTGATCACTTCTTTCGCGAACATTTTGACGAATTTGCAATAAAACAAATAGAGTGTTTGGATGCGGTACTTGAAAGTAAACATAAATAAATACACTTTTGACAGAAATTAGTCACTAGCTACACGAATTAACCCAATACTCAAGTTTGAACATTTTCGCATTATATTCTGCTGCACCCTGTAATCCACGTCGACTTTCCTCGAGCTAAACATAAACACAAACATACTGCATTTGTATTTGCATTTGTACGTGGACTATAGGCTGCAAGCCCGTTACGTCTCCTAAAAACATAAGTTTAACATACTACACGTTAAGTTGGTCTCTTGTATAAAAGCTTAATCTATTTCGAATCACTTCAGGTCTCATTTCTGTGGAAATAACATCCTGTAGTCTGTTGATTTTGGTCATGAATCTAATTGTAGACTCGTTAGGGCATGTTCATAAACCTCGTTGACTCATTGCAAGGACGAACGCCCCAACTTGTATTCAAAGATTTATCGGTTGAACTCTGCTTGTGTATGTTATTGTGAAGCTTAGATTTACGCTCTGTCCGTTTTCACCAACAAAGCTTCCGAAATTTTGCAAGTCCTGTTGAAGTAAGAGGCAATCATCGATAGCTTTCTCTGGCAAGCATATTTTTACATCATCCGCGTAGATGAGGACTATAACCTTTTTTTCATAAATAAGGGCAATTTGTTCATAACCATGACAAAAAGCAGTGGACCCAGGTGGCTACCCTGTCGAACTCCTGAATGAACGCCAAAGTAACTGGATTTGTTGTTGAGTACCTTGACATATTGTATTCTGTTCTGGAGATATGTCCTAATCCATTCGAATAACGTTCCGTTGATGCTGAGATCCACTTCCACACGCAATTTGCTATTCACACCACATCGAAGGCCTTGCTCATGACCGTATACGCGCAATTTACTTGATATCCTTGGAATAGATATTCCGTGACCAATTAAGGCTCCTCACTTCTGACTTTCCTTTCAAGAAACCATGCTGCTCTGTCCAACCATGCTCGTTCATTCGTTCATAGAGATGGAAGTAAACAATTCACTCTAACAGTTTTGGGATTGTGGACTGTATCGCTACACCCAGGTAGTTCTTGTAAGTTGGATTTATGAGCGAGTTTTTCAAAAGAAGCGGGAAAAGGTCAGAGGAAAGCGAAGCAATCAACGGAGTAGACAGTGATGCGACAAGTTCTTCTTTGAGTTACTTCAGGAATTTTGCAGGCAGTCTGTCGGGATTTGCAGACTTACCTGTGTCTAGCTCCGACAAGCTTCGTCTCACTTCTTCATGAGCTAACTCAAATTAATCAGCAGCTGCGTCAACTGGTGAATTGATTTCCATTGAATGATCGTTTCGATAAACACTTCTGATTCAGCGGTTCAGCGGTATCCTGTCTGTCAATTTGTAAAAGATTTGCTTCCATATTGTATCACCTTCGGCAATCCGTTGTTCTTGCGTCTGCTAATTAGAACTTCCAAAAAAGTTTAGGATCTTCTTGGATGCCGTTTTGTATCCCAGCAACGTATACTTCATATGCTTTTCTGTGTAACACTTTGAATGTCCAAGTATTTGTTTGTAGGAAGCAATATTCTCTAGTGTCGGGTGCCAACGCTTATTTTTCGTTGATTTTTGTTTGCTTTCAGAACTTGAATGAGTATTGGCGAAAACTATTCGGGGTACGGATTTTCCCGATTTGAATGACTTTTTTAGAAGGGGGCAGATCTTGCAAAGTAAAAAGACAAAACGAAACAACAAGACAAAATAAAATGAAACATTAGGGACGGGAAACCTGACACCGATCGGAACTGGAGATGTCGATGGACGACGACGCAACTTTGAAGCAATGATGATAAGTCTAACGGAGAATAGTATCGTTGACTCTGGCCCAGCATTCGCTGTTGGCGTAACCGAAAGTTGCCATTTATGCATTCATATCATTGTGTGGCCGGTACAACGATACTCTATGTCCAGGAAAGTCGAGAAAATTTTCTACCTGTAAATTTTCATGGACCGTACCGGGAATTGAATCAAGGCACCTTCAGAATGGTCTTGCTTTGTAATCCTACACGCATACACGCCGAGCTTTTGAAGACCCTAAGGAAGGCCGAGCTGGTGTTATGGCGGCCTTTTAATTACTCGGAATTCTGTGAGCTTTCGAAACGTGTACAATAAAGGATGACGTCAATTTCAACACCCACTTGCTAGTTCCTTATGCAATTTTTGGTGCACAAGGTTAGTGAGCAATAGCATTTTTATGTGAAAACTCTTGGGATATCGAATAGAAGGGGTCCCATTTGCCGCAAAATTCCAAGGACGGAGATATTTTGCTTATTTTACCCCAATTCCCGTGTATTTTCGAATAATGCCCAGTAATCTATGCTTGGAGGGGTCTGTGGTAGTAGGATTATTCTTATGTAGAATTTTCTAAGAAATCGAATGAAAGTGATTGCAGCCACCGCACGAGATATTACTTATTTTACTCCACTTACCCCATGTTTTCGAATATTGTTCATTAACCTATGGTCGGAAAGGTCTGCGGTAGTCCAAATAGGTCTATTCTTATGAAAAATTTCCCTAGTAATTGGATGCAGGTAGCTTCAGTCGCACGGGTCGGGAAACGGAGATATTGGCCTAATTGTGCCCCAATTCCCCGTATTTTTAAATATTGCTGAATAATCTATGATCGGAGCGGTCTAAAGTAGTTAAAATAGGCCTATTCTTATGTACAATTTCACTAGAAATCCAATAGATGTACTTGTAGACACTGCACGAGTCGGGTAACGGAGATATTGATATTGATATTGATTTTACCCCACTTCCCATATTTTTGGAATATTGCCTATTCATCCATACACTATTCAGATGTCTTTGGAATAAAACAAGTTAACTGGGCCCTTTCGGACCCCCACAAAAAAGTAGATTATCCATTACCATCAGATAATTCATCTTCACTTAAAGTTGTCGCTCATCTTTACTATATTCGTCATCGCTTTCGCTAGATTGGGAAATTTTTTCGTGTTAATGTTCGTCAGATACCCAGAACTGTAGCATCTGCGCTTCGAACTCTGGGTCATGCTTCCAGAATGATTGTTTGCCGCTTGATTTGACCGATAAATATGCCATCTTGGGATCAGACCAAGTCAATGCTTCTCTAATTGATTCAAATACGACAACCTCAAGTTACAAGTGTCGGAACAAGTAATTTTTTCATGTACGAATATACACCATGAACAAAAATAAAGGAAACATGAACACAATTCCGCAAAACAATCAATATGCTTGCATTGCGGCGTAACGGACACCAGAAAAGAAAAGAAGAGCCTGAACTTAGTTCTAGAAATCAGAATTTGATTCCGGTAAACGTGGCTCAAGTTTATGATTAGTTCTTGATATCATGAATAGGTTCACAAAAGAAGAAACAGAATTTAAACTAGGGAAGGTCCATTAATTATGTCACGTAGTAAGAGAGAAGGGGGGTGGGGGTTGGGAAAACGTGACGATCCATACAAAAAAATTTAAAGGTCCATACAAAAAACGTGACAAAGGGGGGGGGGGGAGGGGGTTTATAAAAAGTCACTTTTTGAGTGACGTAATTAAAGGACGTTCCCCTATTAAATGGCATGAAATTATTGCTTACGTTTAATATTTTTAATCTGATAATCTGTTCCTCAATTTTCAATAATTTAAAGCCGATATCATTATGCTGATTATTATGCAAAACTGATCACTAAACATCAGCATTTAGAGATGATGATGATGATGATGATGAAATACTACCAACTATTGTAGCAAGAAAACTTTCCATGGCAGTGGAACAATCTGAAAAACAATTTGATCAGGATTCTATTGTTGTTTGTGATCATCAAGCTCCTGTATCAAGGGCTAAAAACGTTTGGGCGGGCCCGTAAGCAGAGACACTTACACAAAACCAGCGAATATTGGGAAGAGAATCTCCTTCCAACAGCCCTCGAGCCCTCGATTGGCAGAATATACCCAATAGATGGGGTCGAAGAGCCCACCCTCGTTCCGCGAAATGTTAACAATAGGGAGGAGGCAGTCCCATGCTCCCTATCCAAATCGTTTCACTTGGGTGCCCTGATGGTCGTTCTCTTTCCCGTTTTATATTATGTCATAGATATTTAGTAGATTTTATAGTGGTCATATGATTACTTACCTTGTGTTAGAAAATTTAGCTGAAAGTAAAATTGGTTAGGGTTACCGTTCTTTACATATTGCTCAATTGGTGTTTCTGCTTTAGAAGAGCTTACCTTTGGCAAAAGCCGATGTTGGACTATGGCCTATGCACGATATCATATGGTATGGTTAGCGGTCATAGGATAGGGAAGAGAACAGGAAAACAGGGGAAGCTTTTGTTATTCGAAACATTTCGAACGTTCAGGCGCTTTTGAACGTTGATGTGGCAGCCTATTCACACAAGAAATCTGCTGCCACCAACTCGGCATAACGCGTCTATGCCCCTTTCTGAACCGAAGGGCACGGCACAAAACATCAGCATTTTGTACAACACAAACAAAATCACTGGTTTGTTCATGTTTTTTTATCTTCAAGAAGAAAAGTTCACCAGCCCTGCCCTTCGGTTCAGAAAGGGGTATGGGCGCGTTCTGTCGAGTCGGTCGCGGCAGATTTCATGTGTGAATTGGCGCCCCATCAACGTTCAAAAGTGCCTGAACCAAATGGACAGCTTGTAATGATCACTTGAAGATGCGATGGGGGATCATTGCCCTGTTTTTCAAAATTGAAGCACGTTGTAAAACGTTTCTTGTATTCTACAACCAAACATGATGCAATTGAGTAAACGAGCGAAAACTCAACGGGAATGATCTCTCATATGCATCCGTCGAACCATTCTGAACGGCCGTTGTGAGAATATCACCATGAAAATCTCACATGCGCAAAGCGTGTTACCAATCACTAATCCCTTTTCCTTTCTATTCTCTTCCCTATCCTATGACCACGAGCAATATCATATCGTCTTCCTAAAGTCAACTCTTCAAATGCAGTAACATCGAGACAACACAGAGCAATAAAGAACGGTATAAACCCTAACCAATTTTACTTTCAGACAAATTTTCTAACACAAGGTAAGCAACCAAATGACCATTACAAAATATACTGAGTATCATCATATTGACATATTACATATAATGGGAAAAGGGAGGGACCATCTGGGCACCCAAGTGAAACGATTTGGATAGGGAGCATGGGACTGCCTCCTCCATATTGTTAACATTTCGTGGAACGAGGGCGTGCTCTTCGACCCCATCTATTGGGTTTATTCTGGCCAATCGAGGGCTCGACTTCTAATGCTGTATGTGTGAACTTGCTTTTGGAAGGAGATCTCTTCCCTATATTCGCAGGTTTCAGCGTAAGTGCTTCTGCTTGCTGGGTCCACCCAAACGTTTTTGGCCCTTCATACAGGAGCTTGAACATCACAAACAACAGTAGAATCCTGATTAAATCGTTTTTCAGATTATTCCACTGCAATGGAAAGTTACCTTGCTACGATAGATGGTAGTATCTCATCATCATCATTATCAAGAAGAAAAGTTCACCAGATTCACCACCATCAAATTTTATAAATGTATCAATAAATTCGAAGATTTATTTATTACACAGGTTCTATTATCGTAATAGTGCACTTTCTAAGGTCTTTTCTAGGTGATGTGGCAACTTCTATCCGAGTAGCTAGAGCCAGCATCCAAATTCTTCAGAGTTATTTGAAGAATGGCTTGTAGAGGCCAAATTTAAAATTCTTCAGAGAAATTTTTACGCAAATTAAGACACATTGAATAAAAATAACACCATCTATGACGGTGTCCTTGGCTCTGTAAAGTTGATTCGATTGAGCCTGTATATATAAATGAATTCATAAACAAATATGGCGGTGTACAACAAACCGATTATTCGATTCATTCAATCGCATTTATTAGGTTTTCTCAAAACTGCTCGATAAGATAGTGAATTGATTTTCAATTCATTCAATTAATAAGGTGGAATCAATCTGAGCAATCTAATTTTACAAAATTCTTTCCACGCACAAGAATCATCGTAGTAGGCATTGAGGTTCACGTCGATTTTCTCGCCATGACCTCATCCCAAACTAAATGTTGCTCCTTATCTTTAACTCACCCCTTATGTCAAGTACATAATCTGTTTAGGCAGCACAGCAGTCAGCCACCAAAATGTCAGAACCCAGTAGTCAACACTCCTCAATCAGCAGTTAGACTGAAATTACGGCTGCTGTGTGCTGCCGTTTTCGTCTCCGGTCCACCAACGACTCGTCAACTACGACGCCCGATCCCGCGATGATGATGTTAGAGAGGACAGCGATTACTGGCGTTTTTATTTCTGTGCATGAATATACGCTTAATTGAGTGTTTCGGTACATAAATTACTTTTTATGGACGTTTATGTGACACATGAGTGTCACGTTTCTTCCTTATCTCGCGTTGAATCGTGTATCTCGAGCTCGAAGCCAACTTCCATATGCTGATGCTCCTCAATTGCCCAATGTGTGAAGCAATGGCGACGACGACGACGATGATGATCACGATGATCATGATTGTGTGTCATTTCTCCTCTTGATTGCTCCATAATGTGCGGTATTATCGCGCAAATATGTACATGGTAGCTTATCACTTGCCAAACCACGCATGTTAGCTTGCAAAACTCTGCCAGAGGAGTGATCACAATAATTGAGCTGTCGTATCTTAATGCAAAGTCAATTTGAGGTTTGCTAGAATAAATACAATATAATCGATATAACAGCGAGCACAATACTGAGGATTTTCTCGCATTAACATTTATCCTCTCAGGTGGCAATTGAAGCGTAACCGGATTGGCCCATTTTGCAGCTGGCCGATTGATGTGACAATGTGGTTTTACGAACGCGTTCAATTCACTAGGAATGAAATCCCTGCCATAAATTTTCGGAATATGTCGTTTGGCTTTCACTGAGGCTCAAATGAAAATGATGATAGCAGAAACAAGACAAGTGTCTTGGGTGGTTCTCGGGGCGTTTTGTGCTTATTAAGATTTCGAGTAAACATTTATGGGGGACAACCGAATAAAAGTTTTTAAGGGGTCAAAAATTTGCATGTTTATCGAGAAATAAATTTATTTAAACAACTCCTGAACCACCCTAAATAAACTTCAACATTATCTTGCAACTCAGCAGCGACCAGAACACATCAACCGGACGCCAAACCAACATGGACTCTGTCTCTCTCGCTTCGTATCGACAGCCCAAATAAACAAAATATCAAATCGATCAAATTTAATCCGCAACCCATAAATCAAATTCAATGAAATGACACTTCTGTTCACCCATTGTGTACGCAGCACAGCCCGTAGCAATCTATCGTGTCGTTCTCGGCTCACCTCGCTGCTGCTTCTGCTACTGCTACTGGTCCTTATCAGTACGCGCGATACGATGCAAGAGTCATTTTGATTGGAGAGGTTCCAATAAAATAAAAATAAAACAGTGAAAGAAAAAACTTAGGTGGCACATTCCACGGATTCTTCCATCTGGTTTTAACGTAATACTACGTTTCTCTTTTCTATACCGGGTGTCATTTCAAAACTTTGAAAAATGGGAGCGTTACGCTAAAGTCAAAGGTTTTTGAACGCTAATAACTCTCGTTCAATTGAACACAATGACTTCATTTGTACACCATTTGATCAGAAAAACTTACATTTTTTTTGCATTAAAAAACAATTAAGTGCTACTAGTGAAAGAAGTTCAATTTTTTACCTAAAAATTACCTGCTTTTGCTTCCAACATATCTCCGTATGAACAGGTTGGAAATATGTTTTTCCCTTTTTGGTTCCTTAAAAACGGGTAACAAATGGTTCAAATTGAGTTCTTCTTTTTATTTCATGTAGTTTTATTCCATGATAAATACAGAATACGCACTGAATACATGAGTACACACCCTTCAGCTTCAACATTATTTTGCTTTTTTGCCGGTGTTTGATTTTATAACTGAGGCCCGTCCCCTCTTCAGAATTTTGCTTCGTACTGTATTTTCGTGCCTCACTTCATTCAACGGTATGCAAGCGACGCTATTTTGTAGCACGCGAGATGAACCGAAATTATTTCAGTTTTCGACACGAATTCTCAGTTTTGGACAGGGCTTTGTCAACTCGCCAAATTCCACCCGGCAGCGGCTGATTAAGATGAATCCTAGATGGTTTGAGCTGTTTAGTGGAATACCTGTAACTAGAAGTGGGTAGAAAATTAGTATTTTCCATTTAATTCCAACTACGTTTACTTATCTTGACAGATACGCGTATTTCGTCTACAAAGTGCAGACTTTTTCAGCCTCTCATACTAATAACTCGACTGTTTAAATTAAAATTAAATTATTAAGATGATCAAGTTTGCAGAAGCAGATAATTTCTCATCTCCATGCGAAGCGCTAGGAGTTAACGGTAATTTATTGCTAGAACGAAATAGACATGAAGAGAAAGTGTATTGATAGTTCCGTATACGGCAACGGCAGGCTTTGAAACTGAAAGATACAAGTTTTAAAACTAGCGGAGGGCATTTGAACGGTAACAGCGGGAGATAATTTCTCACCCTGGATGGCAACGACTGGCACGGCATTTCGTTTTTTACTTCCCCCACGAAGGACGTGAGTTCCGAGGTGAAGTTTATTTCATACATCAAGTTCCCCAAGAAGGTGCTGCTGTGGCTGACGATCAGCGAGAAGAGGATGTCAAAACCGCTCTTTTTTCGCTCCAGACTAGCCGTAAGTGGGAAAATTATAGTACAAAATGCCTTCCGGAAGTTGCGTCGTTCATCAAGAAATACCATAACGGCGACGAAGCGGTGTTCTGGCCAGAGCTGGCGTGGGACTACTACTCTAAGCGGTCGCTGGAGGAAATGGAGCGGCTGAATATCGATGTGGTACCCAAGTCGGTGAACCCGCCCAACGTCCCCCAGCTGCGTCCCATTGAGAATTTCTGGGCCAATCTGAAGCGTAAGATCTACTCCAACAATTTTGTCAAATTTCTGTCTGTCTGTCTGTCTGTGTGTCTGTCTATCGGTCTGTCTGTCTGAACCTTATAGACTCCAAAACTGCTGGTCCGATTGGCGTGAAATTCGCCATGGCGGTGCAGGTTATGCTTTTGGGGCGGGAAAAGGTTCTTTTGATGGTTGGAGTCTGCTTCTTTGTCTGATAGGTGGGAGTGGGGCTCTCATACAAATAAATCACAAATTTCTGCATAACTCGAGAACTAATCAAGCGAATGGACCCAAATTTGGCATGTATTGGTCTTTGGAGACAAGACATGTTTACATGGTAGTTCAAGACACCTCCTCTCTCTGGTAGGGGGGACGGCTCTCATAAAAATGAAACACAAATCGAAACCAAACATGAGAATGATCCCTACTGTTGTGAAAATTTGTATGCTGGAGTTTTTGGAGTCGGAGAAAGTTCTTATGATGGTTTAAGACTCCTCCCCCTCTTGAGAGGCGGCTTCCAAACAAATGAAACTCAAATTTATGCATAACTCGATGACTTATCAAGCAAATCGAACCAAATTTTGCATGTAGGGGTTTTAGAATGCAGGATGTTTTTTATAGTGGTTCGAGACCCCTCCACTATCTGATAAAGAGGTTTCCATACAAGTGAAGCACACATTCCAGCATAACTCGAGAACTAATCAAGTTTATGAAATGCTGCTACACAGAAAAAAAACCATGGAAGAAACTAAGGATCTTCTTATTTTAGCATTTCAAGCTTATTGCTTTCACAATTCGCTTATCGCTTGCTCTCAACTTGACAAGTGCAAGCATACCCTTTGTACAGGGAGTCGAGAAATTTTCCTTTACATAAAATACCTAGACCAGACCGTGAATCGAACCCAGTCACCTCTAGCGTGGTATTGCTTTGTAGCTGTGCCTTTACCGACTGAGCTCCATCATCATCACCGAGACGAACAAAATAGTTTGTAGTATTGATGTAAAAGAAAATAATTTAAAAAAAAAGTATGAAAAAGAAGCCAGTTTTTTGTTATCCATTTGTAAAGCACTTCGTCGAATACAATCTTCATTATTAAAAACAAAACAAAAATCAACATAACTTTACAAGAAACAGTCCACACAAAATAATCCGTTTTATAAAAATAAAACATCGTCAGTTACAATCTTCATTAATGATTAAAATTTTCGCGCGTTTTATGTGTCTTTGCATCAAATTGAGAACATTTATTCCTTGAAAACATAATGAGTTATGTGAAGCACATGAGAAAAAATTCGATGATCTTATTTTATTCGCGTTTCTCATATCATATCTATGAATATCACTTCCTCTTTCAAATCGATCACACAAATATCAAGGCAGCAAACCACTAAGTGCTCTAAAACTGAACACCACAGTCAAATGTACAATTCTTTGCTTCACCGAGAACCATTGCAAAGCGTCTATCATTAAAGCCGAGGAAGTGAATCTCTAACATCTTAAAATCAAACGAATTATTTTATTCTACAAACGCTTTAGCCTCAGTATTTGTGTTTGATTGGCCAAAAATAAAATTTCCAAACGCGATCAATTGCCTCATCATAAATCGCGGCTGAGACATCCTAATTTACTCGATTCTCCTAGACCTTAAATTTCGCTTACATTTTAAACCATCTACTAAGAAATCGCAAATCTTCGTATAAATGGGAAACGGCCTTATGTAAATCCTTAGCTGCAACGAAAAGCACTGTGCCATCTGCAAACAGATTAATGTCAAAAAATCGTAAAACATGTCGCATGTTATTAATATTCACAATAAACAAAAGAAGCCCTAATACACTCCCTGGGCACTCTAGATCATTCTCTATCTAAACCTAAATTATTAAAATCATTTAAAACAGTCCGTTGAGTTCTGTCAGACAAATAGCTTGCAAACCATCTGTATGCAGTGCTCGAAATTCCAAAGCGCTTTATTGTTTTTAACAACAAGAGCCTAGAAATTGTTTTGAAACCGCGTTTCAGATAAGAAAAACAGCAACAATTGTATCTCTACTCTCTAAATTATCTTTCCATTTTGGCTGTTACTAAATTCAACGCCGTTTCAGCATGTTGATAGGATGAAACTTTTTGGCTTTAATCGTTCCAGCAACCTTTTGAATCGGAACAACCAATGATTATTTTCACACTTAAGGCACCTGCCCAGTTTGTAATGATTCATTAATAAGGTCCAGTTAAATGTGACAAGCAATCTTTAATAAACATGAATTTTCCTAATGAAAACCAAATATTTCTAAGTTCATCTATTGTGATCGGGTGAAAACCTTCTATTCTGCAATTACTATTAACCGGCTGCTTTATTTCTTCAGGTTTCTACCTATTTGAAAAAAATGATTGATCTATGCAACACTATTGACGAATTAACATAGATGCACTTGCTTGTTCAGACTGTTCTATTATGCCCTTAATAGTTATGGATCGCGGTTTGCAATTGCTAGGTTTTAATAAAGGTTTCAATTTTTTTATAACTCTTTGCTATTGTTTTGATGCTGATCAATTTTTCTCTGCATATATTTACAACAAGTTTATTTTATGGATTGTGAATATTCATTCCGTGCGATTGTGTACTTATTCCAATGATTACCACTATTAGATCTACAAAATTCTTTGTACCATTTGTCTCTCTTGCGTTGAAGACGCAAAAGATCCTAATTGCACCAGCTGTTCGAGTTCTTCAAAGAAACAAATTTTTGTTCAAGTAGTTGATTTGTACACGTTTTCAAAGTATTTGTAAGAACATCTGCAGGCTCATTTAAACCACCGGTTGCGATTGGAAAATCCATGCTCCTCTCAACAAGTTTAGAAACAGCTTGTTTTGAATATTTTCTTCAGTACTTCAATTTCACAAAAGCACAAACGCTATTATTTAAGTAATTCTCAATAACGTTAATCCCTTCTGTCTAGTGATCGGTTATTTTCATAAAAGTATCGACAACTGAACGAAGAATCAAGATTAGAATAAACATGATCAATTTGAGATCTAAAGTTTGTCTTAAATCGAAGAAGTTATCTAGATGATTCAATTGATTCGACCTATTGAAATCACGCCAACTAATATTGAAGTCACCAGCAAATATATTTAATTTACTCGAATCAAGAAATACCTCAAAACCAGTTCTCTAAAATGTCAATAAGACGCTGGCCACTAGAACTGGGAGAAAGATGGAAAATACCATAATTACCCATCTTCATGCCACGTACAACTGTTATGGCCAAGCACCAGTTACCATCAATCACATTGTTGAAACAAATATTGAATTGAACTGATCCTTTTACGTAAATAGCAACACCGGGGTAAATGTAAATTTTTTCAGTGCATCAATGTACTGAAATGCTTCAAATGTGGAGAATTTGGACACAGGAGTATGATTTGCAAAAAACTGTGATAGGTTAGGGAGCGGCTTAAACAGGGGTCACTATTTTAATCAGTTTTTTGAGAAATAGGTCTAAAACTCCTACGTTTCCAAATTATTTCACTTTTTATTATACGATCATAAGCTCTATCTATAGAGCTTATGATTCGATGAATAAATCATGATTGATTACCAATTTATTAATGTCATTTTGAAGATTTAAAGTACATTATCTAGAAAACCATCAGTTTCTTACCTGCCTAAAGGTTCGCTCAAATTTTGCCTTGGTGTATTTTGCATTTGTTCGCGTGTACCGGAGAGCATGTGTTCATCAGTTCCCTTGCCAGAATGTGATTTTGAACATTGAGTTAAATTTTTACATATTTAGATAATCTTAAATCACTACTTGCTTCATGTTTCTTCCAGTCATTAGAGGTTGATCTACGCTATGATTTAGCTGAATATTGTCCATCATCTGACGCTATCATATGCAATGCAAAAATATGTTTTGGAGCTGTAAATAGTATCCAACGAAAAATAATGCTTCGCTGTTGAGCGACAACTATGGCATCACTGTTGCTTTTGAGAGAGCCCATGTTTCCTCTCTTCTTTGTTAACCATGGATATAGCGCACTAGTATTGTAACGTGAGGCTGCTGGTCTTTTGCATTTGTTTGATTTTAAACGAAGCATCCTGTTTGTCGTCACAGCCGCTTTAGCAACAATAAGAAATACACATTGCCAATCTAAAGATCAATGACAAGCTAAAAGTTTGTTCGTATTCGTCTGTCTCATAACCTGCTAGTAGACGAGTTTGTGATCGTAGCAATCGACATGTTTTGGTTGATTGTTTTCGAGGAGCGGATGGGTAAAACGAAGGAGTGGGTTGGGGAAATTGACGTTTGCAGCAAATCGTGAACTGCTTTTTTTTCAGTTTGCCTTCGCACATATGCACGGAACCACACCCATACCATATAGTTAGTTTAAGCCTAGTATGCAGCTGGCAAGTAAAGACTTGAAGTAATTTTTGCCATTTTTTAACCGAAATTATTTTGATAACTGCTTCCAGTATGGATGAAATGTCAGTTTTTCTTGCGGAATATTCCAACGGAATATTATTCCGCTAGAAAAGTGACAGCCCCATTCAGATTACCTGTGCAGTCGTTACTAACGTTACGAAATTTGTCCTCCTTGTCAGCTGCATACACTAGCAAGTAGTTCCGACAGTAAAGCATTTCTGGACCATTACTTTTCCTATCCTAATGCACATTACTTTGAGCTGCATACTAGCCTTTATGTACAGATAACGGAGCTGAGGAAAACATTTTTTTGATCGAAAAGCAATCCGCATGCTTTTAAATAAGTCCCTGCAATTAGGAACATTTTCGGAGTCTAATGCTCGTTGCTGAAGGTATGTGCCGATAAACCAAAAGTAAGCTGAGGGATCAATGTCTAAATATTGGCAGTTCTAATAACAGATTATATACTTACAGCTTCATCAAATGTCTCAAGTGCTGAATAAACTTCTTAAAACTCGTCCCGTTCCCTACGTGCTCTACGTGTAGCCTCATCTTTGAAATAGGTATGAAAAAACAACTTGTACAGGGTATTCAATAAGCTCAAATACATTTTTAAATCTGTTAAAAAAATACGAGATATTTTTTCCTTAGTCAATTTTTATTGGAGCAATGTTTATTGAGAAACTTTACGACTTATAAGCTGGGAGCACCTCCCTTTTGTGATGTATGACGAGCTTGAGACGTTCCTCAAAAGAATCGCATGTGGCACGTACCTGCCCAAGTAACATAGCCAAAACCATCCAGCATTATTAAGTTTTATTAAAGTTTTATAAAAGCCACTATATATCAATTTGGTTTTATTATGGCAGCAAGAGGTGCCAACAGGTTTCAAATTTTAATCAGGTTTATAAGAACCTACACAGCTTCTTGACAACGATCTTAAAACCTTGACTTTTAAAATTCCTTTTACTCCTATCAAAGGTTTTATTTTGACTTTATAAACTCATAAAATGCTGTTTTGAGATGCCGCTTTAGGACTCATTCATATTGTCTTATTATGGACAGTTTGCAAACCATTTTGCCTCCAGTAAATGCATTAAACGGCTAATTGGCATTGAAGAAAGCTACCAAATGACCAGAAGGTTTTATAGTAGCCATTACGGAGATAAATTGGCTTTTTGGCAAAACTGTGATTTTTTTGTAATCGCCATATTGAAATATATGGAATAATTGAAATGTGGAAAAATATATACACCAAATTTTAAATGTAATACAATTGAACTGTTGATCTGAGACAAACTTTGGTATTCGTTTAGATAATCTTATTGAATTCCATAAATTTTCAGGAGTTTCATGATTAATTTATCGAATATATTTGTTTCAATTTTGTTTGTGTTGATGTAAGCTCGCATAATTTCCGAGGCGCATTAATTTTTAGCTCTTATCGTGCTAATATTCACCATAAAATTAAATGCGCTATGAAAAACTGAATTTGTGTTAGATATTTTGCTATCAAACATAATTTCGCGCCACACTACAACTTTTTTCTTAGCCATTATTTACTGTTGAATGAATCAGAAGAGCAGAGAATCGAACAAAGCAGAACAACAAAAACCAACCACAATATCGCCGTGAAGTTTGACAGCTGTGGCCATTTGGCCCTATGCTGGTTTTGATGGCGGCTAAAAGGTTTAATGATGGTTCTCAAGAGGTCATAACATCTTTCACTAGTACATTTTCAAAATCTTTATGGTCTTAGAAAGGTTTTATTGATTGGTTTTCACAACCGTCTATAGAGTGGGCCACTTTGTACACATTTCAGCTTTAAATATGCATAGAGGAGATGTTGGTGGACAACACAGTTTTGAATGTAGTTTCATCAACAAAGCCGGGAGGAGTGCAATACGGCTGGAATAGAACTGAAATTGTTACTTGGGTGGTTCATCAGCATTTCGTCCCAAACCTTGGGAATGAGCTTCTTAAACGACACCTTACATAAAACTACAGGGGATTAGGGTCCGGGAAGTTGGGCGGCCACATAGTCTTATCGAGAAAATCAGTCAAATTTTCCCGGCAACACGCTTAGACGATATTCGCCGTGTGGGCGAGTGCGCCGCCCTGTTGAAAGACGTAATGATCCTTCCCGTAGAGTTCCCGAAGTACCGGGGCCACAACCTTCTCCCGAACCTCGGTCTTATAGTACGCGGTGCTGATTTTCACGTTTTTCTCGATAAGCACCAGTGGGAGTTTCCTACGCCTGGGTACGGCCCCCAAACCATCACTGACGCGGCGCTCTTTGTTTATATGTAGGATGTTTATGTGGGAAGCTGACCTACGTTTGCGCCCACATCCGGTTATTTTAAACACTGTTGAACGACTGTTGCAAGACAAAGAGTTTATCATCAGAAAACACGAACTCCTGACCTGTTTGCCACTAAAGCATCAGTTTGGCTCTGTCCAGCCTGTTCTTCGTTGTAGCCCCCGCTATCCCGTAAACATAGCGTTTCTTATACGGCTTATATTCTAGGTCCTTCGTCATAATGGTGTGGACAGTCCCGATCGACACATCCAGGACAGCAGAGGTCTTCCGGATCTTGCTGTTCATGTTTCGACTAACCCGCTCACTCACCACTTTGATGGCTGCTGGCATCCTCCTGGTCCTTGGTAGAGGCCATCTCTCAGTACCGAGAGATGGTGGTATAAATGAAATTCCGCTCCACCCGGTGGCATTTGAATAGCCGGAATATGTCGCCGGGCCGCTCACCTCTTGCAAACTACTTTACTACGAGGTAGCGGTACTCCTTCATCGTGCGCGGTAAACAAACAACAAAATGACAGCAAGTTGACAACGTGTGCGTCAGTTAGCCTATGCATGAGGCTAAAGCTGACACCAATACACAGAATGAACATGGTGCGCAGAAACACAACGATGAAAAGTTGTTTTCGAACTTATTGAACATCCTGTATAATAGGCTACGCTAGCAGCAGCATTTTCGAGAGTCAGGACGAATGATCCCTAGGGTTAAAGTCACGTCAAAAACATGAAAGGACACAGGTATTCCACTAAACAGCTCAAACCCTCCAGGATTCAAGAAAGGAGAGCAAAAGAAGAATTTTGGAGTACGTGTGATTTATTTGAAAAAAAAAATGTGTTTAAAAAATATCACTTGCTTTTTCAGAGATAATCAAATAATAGCTAAACAATCAAGTGAATATATGAATATATTTTTATCGAATACACCCTTTATTGATGAATAAAGGGTGTATTCGATAAAAATGGCATACACATATATACTCATCAAAATTAAACTGATTATCGGATTTTTTTGAAATTTTCAGGGAATGAGGAACTACTAATGAACTACTTTTGATTTACAACATTTGTTTTATTCAATTTCGTCTCCCATCCCGAATGCCCGCACCTTCCTTTTCACTCTACCCATCAAATTTTGTACAACCGATTTTCCCAGTGTTTTAGCCTAATTTTCTTCAATTCTAGCTCTGTTTTTATAGTTTTGGGATATTTGCGAAGTTCCGTTTTCATAATTGCCCAGAATTTTTCAATTGGACGAAGTTCCGGTGAATTTGGTGGGTTCATATCCTTTGGCACAAAATTGACTCCGTTGGCTCAGTACCACTCCAATACGTTTCGAGCGTAGTGGCAGGATGCTAGATCAGGCCAAAACAGAGTTGATCCTTTGTGCTTCTTAATGAATGGCTAGAGACGCTTCTTAAGGCACTCTTCCGTGTAAATCGCACCGTTTATTGTTCCGGAAGTGATGAAGGGAGCACTTATTTCACCACATCCGCAAATCGCCTGCCAGATTAGAAACTTCTTTGCAAATTTCGATAGTTTCTTCTTTCGAACATCCTCCGGAACATCGAACTTCGACTTGGCAACGAAATATTCTTGCCAGGAAGTTGACGGAAGTCGGCATGGTTTCCGGGCGCGGGTTTTCGCAGTGATGTTTTGTTTTTCATTCCGGTTTGGGGCTTTTTGCACTTTTTAAACATGTAACCCAGCACGCTTCATGGTTTTCTGCACAAAACTGACTGACACCTTAGACTTTTTAGCGACATCTCGAATTGACATGTTTTCACGGTTCTTGAATTGTTGTACGACTTTCCTGGCCATTTTACTGTCCATTGGACCACTTTTACGACCACTCCCTTCCTTCCTTTGGACACTCAAACGCACCTTGAAGGTTCTTATTACACGAGACACAGTTGTATTTGCAATTCCAAACCTTTTAGCAATCCACCGGTGGGACGCCCCTGGATTTTGATTGTGAGTGCACAAAATTTTCTCACGGATAATTTCTTGTTTCGACGACATGACTGGAACTACTGAATGTATAACTATGAAACTTGGCAGATGTAAATAATACACTATGGATAAGATCTACTCAAATTTCTAGGTTTTTTACTCATACGATTCAAAAGTTACAGAAGATTTTCTGTGAGCCATTTTTATCGAATACACCCTTTAGTTCTCGAACCATCACTCATCGATTATAATAAAAATTTGAGTTTCATTTGTTTGAATACCTGCTCTTTCAAAAAGGGGAGGGGTCTTGAATCACCATAGAAACATTCTTGCCTTCAAAACCCCCCAAATGCCAAATTTGATTCGATTTGCTTGATTAGTTCTCGAGTTATGAAGAAATTTGTGTCTCATATGTATCAGAGCCCCCCTTCCTGAGAGAGTAGGGGTCTCAAACAATCATAAGAACCTTCCACAGCCCCAAAAACCCCTTCATATAAATTTTCACGTTGGTCGGTTCAGAAATTTCCGAGTCTGTAAGGGTCTGACAGGCAGACAGACAGACATAAATTCATTTTTATGTATATAGAAATCTACTTTCCAAAAACCTCCACATGCCAAATTGGGTTCCTTTGCTTGATCAGTTCTCAAGTTATGCAGAAATTTGTGCTTCACTTGTATGTTCCGCTTTAATCGGTTTTATGATTCAAATTAGTTCGAGCATTCATGATTTAATTTTTTTTTGTCGTTCCTCTTTGGTTGACTGAACAGGCTGGGATTGCTTGTCACTCAAATTGTTTTTTCGTTCATTTGCTATAGATAACAGATTACGAAAATCAAATAATCGACATCCTCAGTTTTAGCAACTCAACCAATCGTGCTTCTCATATTTCTGGACGATGTTTGGGAAAACACTCGTAATGAGTTCCTCCTCGTTGCGAAATGACAGAAATTCGGCGAGAACTAAACACACGGGTGGAAATGTCAACTGGTATTTCTCTATTGCCAATCGTCATCAATCAAAATTCGAAAAAATCTCTGCAGATGGATCGTTTTGCAAGGTAACTCTCACATTTGTTGTCAACTGTAGCTTCTTTGAATATCATAACAAATACAAAAGCTTAAGGCAAACGTTGATTTCATCCACTGATGTGCATGTGTGCATTGAAAAGTCGAAAAATATTGCAAAAAGACCGAAGTTCCGATGTCTGATTTATCACAGCTACCAAATTTAATGCACTACCTCATTGATTGCACAAATATCTTTGAAATTATCGAAGTCACGCTGAGCTTCACCTGAGTGATCGTTTAAAAATAATACACTTTATTCAATGTCTAATAATTAATGATCAAAGAGTAATTGGAATGCAGCATGAACTGTACCAACGGCAGAACAATTAGAGCACTTGTCAAATTTTGCAATGTCAGGTGGACTATCTACGATCCATATCAAGGATAACTCGATCAAAACGAAAATAAATATGCATAATGTATTTAAAATCTATCATTTTCGAAGTTTTCATTCTCCCCAGTTGGACAAATTCAACTTTCTCTTTTTAATAAATGTTCATTGAATATAGCCGAAGAGAACAAAATAAAAGAACTAATTAAATCGGACGATCCATTCTCGAGCTATGTGCGGTCTTACGTATGCCACTCTGCTTT
>JASCZW010014168.1:0-23598 GCA_034211315.2 Aedes japonicus | reverse complement strand
ACCACATGTGGAAGCGGTGGATCAAGGAATACGTGCCTTCAATCAACCGCCGTACCAAATGGTTTGGAGAAGCGTTGAACTTGGAAAAAGGCGACTCTAGTCTACATCGTTGATGGAGACAAACGAAAGTGTTGGGGTGCGTGGGATCGTTGAGGAACCTATAGTTGCTGGAGATGGCCGAGTACGCCAGGCCTGGGTACGTACGAATAGTGGCGTGCTGGAAACGTGCAGCAGCGAAGCTTGCAGTGCTGGAGATAGCTGAAAGTGACGCTGGACCAGATGAGACATCCGGACCAGGTTCACTGGTCGGGGCATGTTACGGTAAAACCTGCAGCACTGGCAAGTCCATCTCCGCTGCAAAGTGATGCGAGCGGCCGGTTCACTCTGTGTTTTTATGACAACTCGGTGAAAAGAACGATAATCAAAACAAAGAGAAATTCTAAAATACTAAAGTGGAAGGTTTGTAGTGCGATAGCGAGTGGAAGAAATTTATAAATTATTGTAAAAAACTGAGGTTGGACCAGGTCTACACTAAAATAAAAAACCAAGGATTACTGAACCAGTGAGTAAACTTAAAAATTATGAATAATTTGGTGTTAAATAGTAAAATACGATTACTAGGCGAATTCCTAACCTGATATTTACGGAGGCGATAAAAAAAGATTAAGCAGAAGTAGATATCTTGAAAGTAAGTCTCTTTGAATAACTAGTTAAAAATCTATATATACAATATGTACAAGTGACTGACCTACGACCTAATTATATCCAACTGTCCAATAAATTATGTACAGGCTAACCTACAGCGCGAGTAGCAGTTGAGCATCCGTGTCTGCAAGAGGAAAACAGATTGGATACGAAACTAAATTGTAAGCGATAAATAATGTTGCCGTAGTGTTTCTTTTTATATTAAAAATAAATTCGAATTCTAGCTTTGATCAGCTGAAAACACGGAAACACTGATTGCAAGGACAAGTTTCGAAAGAATCCGAACAATCGGTTAACGGTTTAGGAGTTATAAATTTTTGAAAATTGAAGATTTCGAAAATCACGATTTTTTGACCAGTCTAACGCAGAAAGCGTCCAGTCTAATAACGAAATAAAAATACGGGTCTAATATTTTCGATGTTGAACAATCCTACCGAATATTATAATTTGAGAGATCGTATAACTTTTTTTCATGGAATTGCTGCATATATATATATATACATATATATATATATATATATATATATATATATATATATATATATATATATATATATATATATATATATATATATATATATATATATATATATATATATATACAGCAATTCCATGAAAAAAGTTATACGATCTCTCAGAATTTTATAATATTCGGTAGGATTGTTCAACATCGAAAAATATTAGACCCGTATTTTTTTATTTCGTTATTAGACTGGACCTTTCTGCGTTAGACTGGTCCAAAATCGTGATTTTTCAAAATCTTCAATTTTCAAAAATTTATAACTCCTAAACCGTTTAACCGATTTTAGTCATTTTTGGCCATTGTATTGGTATTTTTTTGAATTTCCAAGCAAAAATACGAAACCTTTGAATATATCAATTTTTGTATGAAAAAAATACAAAAACAAATAGTTTTTCTTGAATTTGACTGCGAGGGGCCTCAACGACTCTCTTTGTTTTAGTATTTTTAAATGAAAGAGCATTCAATTTTACATAACATATCAAAAAATTGGAGATGTTCTGCGTGTCGTTTTGGAGATACAATTTTTTAAATAATAAATCATTACTCTTCATTTTATACATCACCTGCCTGTAGAAACGATGAAGATGCATGGTAGATTACCATGCGTCTCCATCCAATCAAACCTATGACTAATGAAATCTATGAGTTACTTACAAACTTAGTATAACATTCGAATCAGTCTTTAAGGCTTTCCGTTAACCACACAGACCAATTGCTATTTTTTGACGATTACCTTTTCAAATAAATAAGGCTTTAAAATTTCAAATATTTTTGCTTAGTGTAAGTTCCAAGAAAAAAACACTTTAAAGCCGCGCGACATGATGAACATGTTAAAAAATAAGAAAACACTTTTATACATTTATTTTTATTTATTAAGTTTTTTCATAACAATTTTATACATTTTTCTTCCGTTGAAAATGAATTTTGTTTCACAATAATATACTCTTCGTTTTGAGGCTTAAAACTATGGAATGACTGAGTCCCTGAAATTTGCTTCACACGTGTGTAACGATTTTTTAATTTTCTTTCCATTTTATTATAGTCGGATTCCGAAAAAAATTGATAGTGTATTTTCGAGTCTGGCTTAGAAATAGCCCATGAATAAAGTTCTTCGGCCGTTGTTATGTGATGATCTTGCAAACTGGCTTTCGCAGCATTTCGTTTCAATACGCCTCCCAAAGCATCACAAGGGCCCTTTCCATGACAAGTAGCGAAAAATTCCACTCGGCATCTATGCCAAAATCTTTTTGCATGTTGCACAAATTAAAAGCGGTCATTTTATTTTTGTATTGGCTTCCAGATCCATCTGAGAAGAAATAAATTTTCTCTAAACCTGATAACTTACTTTTTATGAACGCTATGCATTGAGTCAAAAAAGACGCACTGCGACATGATTATGTTTAGTGAAATCAGCAATTGCAATAAACTGGTAAACTTCAAATCATTTGATTCTTCATCTTTAAAATAAATAGCACAAGGGTGAATAGTACATTGAGCGTTTGCCCAATGAAAGCCTTGAACTGCATCCTGCACAACGAATGAATAATTCTCCGAAAAATCACAGATTATGATACACTCAGTAGCTTTTAAATTGTTTTTCACGTGTTTTAAATAGTTTGCCTGTCGCTCAGCTGTAAAGTTATGTGGCAATAAATTGAGTAATTTTTCTAAAAAAGTATCAATAAATTCTTGTGTGTCCATTTCAACTAAGTCCAAACTGCATCTTTCTGCTTGACGCCATTGTTTAAATTGTAATGATTCAACGTGACCGTTATTAAGAATGGTCATAAGTTCTACCGCCAAAATTTGCATTCCCGGACAATTTTCGCAACATTGCTGCCAGCAATGCTCATTTGGATTTTGACAAATTATTTTTGAAAACATATCATGGTAGGACTGAACACCATCTGGAAGTAATTGTTTACTTTGGAGTGTTTTAAAAATCAATTTAACGTTTTGGTGGTAAATGCAAACGCACACCGTATGCGTGCCACTTGTTCCTGCCAAAATGCAGTGTTTTGGACGGTTACTGGCGAACATCGAAAATCCAATCTTAATATCAGGATGAGTATTTTTAAATATGGAGTACGCCTCTTGCAAATTGCATAAAACTAACCTTCTTTGTATGTAGATCCTACCTTCTTCATTGTTGGATATCAAATAATCCCTTTTTCCCGGGCACACACGACTTATATCGTCGCTATTATAAAAATTACGAACACGCATTAGCGTTTCCTCTCCTAACGAAGCTCTACTAATCCTCTTTTAGGCACTGACATTATTCCCTCCTGTTGTTGTAATACTTTCACTTGGTTGGCCATATATTGGGAAACATCAAACTCTTGCATAATCCTATATGTAGACCAACTTTTGGGCAGTGTGGTTAAAATCCTATACCGCTCATTGCTATCTTTGTTTCCTTAAATTTATCCTTAAGCTGTGTTAGCATTTCATTATCGTCAGACAAAAACGTGTTATTGGTGGTACCGATCGATTCATAGCTGGTTGTTTCCAATGAGCCTGTAAATAAATATAACAAATTATTGATTAAAAATTGATTGATTGGAAATCATGCAAATAATTTCTATTTTATTATTTACTTTGGTAGGGAAAAGGAACAATGCCGGACGGTCCTGCAAGGGCAATCGTTTCGTGACTGGTTGCTTCGCACGATTCTAAAAGAATGTAAAAATAAAAATGTTCCAGTAACAATTGCAAGAGAAGAATTCAAATTAAAACAGAATTATATGAACTTTTATATAACATACCTGTAGTGCCTATACTGGATGGTCCTGTAATGGGTTCTTCGGTCATGGTATCAATGTGCTTATACAATTTCTTGTAGCAACTTTGACAAATGAAAGAGCTACTCTCATCAATTTTAACCTTTTTTCCACAGCATGGTCGTACAATTTTGCGTTGATTTTTCTGGAACACGAACTCAACACCCAAACACTACAAATTGAACACTTACGTTTCATTTTACGATATTCTTTGATATAACTGTTCTGATATGATACTTTGTTTTCAACTGGTAACTTCTTACATAAATTTCCGTGTTTTATATGATGTTTATATTGTACCTACGATCAAGTGAAGTGAACTGCAGCCTAGACTACAATAGGTATTGAATTGTTTCTCGGCTGTAGCGATCAGGTTCTATTTGCAGACGGGAGCGAGTAGAGCGGAATTTCTAAAGCGAGAAAGCAACAGAATAACAGATAACGCAAGCGAGCGACGAGTATGAAATGAAAGAGATGTTGTTCACTCTGCTGCTTCTCCGCTTTAGAAATTCCACTCTACTCCTCCCGTCAGCGAGTAGACCTGATCGCTACAGCCGAGAAACAATTCAATTCAATCTCACAGGTCGATAAACATTCTACATCTACAGTAGGTAGTCAATACGTATCAACGGTTCTTCTTTAAATAATAATACCAATGCCCCTCTGTGTAACGAAAAGAATGTTAGGTAATCAAATTGTCAATATCTACCTAAAGTCTCATTAGTCTTAGTTGCTATAATATTATATAATTATGTCAAGTAAATATTATTTATTATATAATATTTACTTGACATTCTGTGACCTACTCATAGATTTCATTAGTCATAGGTTTGATTGATGGAGACGCATGGTAATCTACCATGCATCTTCATCGTTTCTACAGGCGGGTGATGTATAAAATGAAGAGTAATGATTTATTATTTAAAAAATTGTATCTCCAAACGACACGCAGAACATCTCCAATTTTTTGATATGTTATGTAAAATTGAATGCTCTTTCATTTAAAAATACTAAAACAAGGAGTCGTTGAGGCCCCTCGCAGTCAAATTCAAGAAAAACTATTTGTTTTGTATTTTTTTCATACAAAAATTGATATATTCAAAGGTTTCGTATTTTTGCTTGGAAATTCAAAAAAATACCAATACAATGGCCAAAAATGACTAAAATCGGTTAAACGGTTTAGGAGTTATAAATTTTTGAAAATTGAAGATTTTGAAAAATCACGATTTTTTGGACCAGTCTAACGCAGAAAGGTCCAGTCTAATAACGAAATAAAAAAATACGGGTCTAATATTTTTCGATGTTGAACAATCCTACCGAATATTATAAAATTCTGAGAGATCGTATAACTTTTTTTCATGGAATTGCTGTATATATATATATATAAATTCATATGTATTTTAATGATTTTAGAAGTAATTAAGAAATATAATCCTTAACGTGCTCCCTTTGGTTGATGACAATGCAAATATATCAGTCGCTATTGGATTAATGAGTGCAGTTTGTTATCATTGTATTGCATTGCAGCTCCCGGAAGTTTCAAGACCATTTTCATTAATTGACCAGTATTACAGTTCATGTTCCTGAGAGTCAGGTGACAAGAGCAAAAGTATTCTAACAGTGCATTGAGAAGTTTTTGACGAAAATCCACAGAGTTCTAAGATTAATTATTTAACTTGACCATTCCGGGTAATCCGGAAAGGTATTCGGCAACTCTGATGGCCAATTTTCAGGGCAAAAGTACAAATTGTATTCAAATGATGCTTTTGGAAGTACTTTGGAAAAATCCGTAGACAATGGTCTACTGGACGTTCAGCTGGCGCTCTACTGGAAACTTGATGCCACCAGCAGATGGCCAACTATTTGTTGAACAACGATGCTAATGACATCAGAATGCTTCTAATGACTTGCATCATTAGCGCCGAAGGTGCCACAAAATTGGAATCAGATCATGTGTATGTTTTTAAATGTAATCTAATCTATGAGTACAGTAAACAATTTTTCGCACTCACACAACTAAGTAAAGTGTGTATTTTCATTAAGCGTACACTCAAACGCTGGTCGATGCATTTTGTCGTACATACCCGCTGCGCAATTAACGAGCCAACCATGGTGTGTGAATACTGGCGAGGTATGAAAACCGAATCCTATTGTGAATAACTTTTCAAATCGAAAATCAGCACCTTGGAAACGGAAGCTTCGAAACCGAAAGATACACTGATGGTTTTTTTAAGCCAGCAGACAAGGGACCTTCAGTTGCGAATAGAGAGATTGTTAAAAATGTTCCAAAAGTACCACCGGATGAAGGAACTTCGGCATCGCAGCCTTTCAATTCTTCACAAGCTCCTCCGGATTCGGACAAAAAAGTTCCCTCTAATTTTGCATGTCCTTAATAGGATGCAATTTCCAAGGAATTGGATATTTCTAGCCTGCTGATTAGAGAGCGAAATGACATGCTTTCGGCTATACAGAAAAAGACGCTATCTGGCCTGATCAACCGTAGGAAATCGCTAAATATGGCCCTAGAAAAGAAGAAATCAAATCAGCAACGTCAAAAGACAAGCAGATTGAACAGAAAGAAAATTCTTGAGGAAGAGTTTCAAAACAAACGCCCATCCTTCCAAGCGTCTCAAGATACGGCCTGATAAAGGACGAACTCCGATCGAGAGTACCAAGCATAGTTGCTGAAGACGTTGGTCGATCTAGGTCAGCATGCAGCGTCAGCTGGGCAGAGAGGTGACGTTAAGAATTTGGAGTAACATGAAAATCTTTTATAGCAACGACAGCATTGTTAAAAATAAATAAGTACGCGAACAAACTTTTCAGTTTGTATAGATCATTTTTAAAGTAACAAAAATATCATAAATCTTGAAATCTTGATTTTATAGAATATGGGAAAGTGCTTTAGGATGGAGAGAGTGCGGTCAGGAAGAACCGGTTACTTTAAAAAAGTGTATAATTAAGGAATCGAAATGTGCTTGAAATTTTCATGGCAGTAAAATATATGATATAGATCTGTTGCAAAAATTTCAATGTTCAGAAAAACGGTCGGGAACTTTGAATAACGCCTGAAATTTTAATTCCAGGCCTGTAAGGAAATTTAAAAATAAGATCTTCTATCTTTTTTGAGGTATAAAAAAATGAATGAAATTTCCTTCAATTTTGCTAACGGTGATTTAAAAAATACAATTCGCGAACTGATCGTCTTAGGAAAACATTCTTGTGGTGGAAAGTGCTTTAAATTATCTCAGCAAGCTGAAAAAATATGCAATGGGAAAATTGCCCATAGACTTCTCTGCCGCCGTTAGTATTAGTGAGCAGTTTCACTAATACAATCGTTTTGCTGGTTGAAAATAAAAAACAAACCGTTGTCAACCTGAACATTTTGACAGTTCAAGCCAAACATTGCATTAGGTCCTATGTAAAATTTGTGTCAAATCGAGAAAAATAGGATTGAAAATTTTGATTTGTTTTTTTAAATTGTCATTGTAAATAAATCATGTAACCTTTAATTTTTGCATGGTTTTCAACGTAAGCCGTCGTCAAGATCACAAAGGAAAAGATGATTTTGAAGTTTACTTTGATTCTAGTTGTGTAATTGATACATTTGTTACTTAGGACCTTTTGCATTTACATTTGTAGATTGGATCTGTGAGATTGGTCTTCTGTTAAGTTAGAATGTACATTGGACTTTTTTGATTGCGATAAGGACTAATCAAAAAATGTTCACCTTAGTTTCTTTCTAGCTTTATTTTTGTTCTCTTGTACCGCCTCATCCTTGCAATAAGCAAAAATTCAAATAAAAAGTAGTCTATTGTATTTGAGAACCCCAAAAACTGGCTACATATTTATTCAATCGGATTATTGTATCAGGTGCACTTATTACTTCAAATACTTGATTTTAAGCGTAAATGGCAAGGGTTAGTGTACACACTGTATGAACTTATGGTTATTTTAGACCCACATATATAACCTTAAAACTCCTGGTTTACATATCACGCAAATCATTCTTTTAGGAATGGGTGCATGGCAATGGTAATATGTAATTCACCCAGCAAAACCCAGGTTTCAAAACAGGCATAAAAATGTGTGAAAATTTCGTAAAAAAGGATCAAACAAGCTTACCGTGCAATAATAGACCAACGCATCTAATTTTGTTATTTCTGTGCCAGCTACATCGCAACAAAGCTCAAATTAGAAAATAAGATGCATTGGTCCTTTATTGATTGAGGTTGTGCCGATTTGTGCGATTTTCGATTGAATAAATATGTAGCCGAGGTGGCGAACCAGCCCAGGCGGCTGAAAGCCACTTTAATAAAGAAACAAAAAACAAAAAATATGAAGCCGATGTAGGGGTTCTCAAATATGATGGGCCACTGTTTGTTAAATGCAACAATTAGGGGGTTCAAGATTTCAACCATAAAGCTAATACAGAATTACTGTGAACATTATTTTACTAGAGCATACCGCAATCACAATAGTCCAATGTACATTCTCACTTGGCAAAAGACCAATCTAACAGGTCCAATCTACAAATGCAAACGCAATAGGTCCTAAGTAACAAATGTATCAATTACACGCCTAGAATCACCCTAAACACCAAAGGCAACATTTTCTTCATAATCCTGACAACGTTTTACATTGAAAATCGTACAAAAAATAAAAATTACACAAGTAAGTTGCAATTACGATTTGAACAAAGAATATTAAAATTTTTGAACCTATTTTTTCGATTTGAGACAAATGTTGCTTGATGTAGTTAAATATTATTCATCCAAACGAAGAACTTTTTGCTTGTTTTCATTCTTCGCACAATCAGAACACGCGTTTTGAGAAGAAAACATGTAGGTCCTATGTACATCTGTCAAAATTTTAGACAAACTTTGTACATTGGACAAGCGATGACAAAAGTGCAATGTACAGAGCTGTGTGATATCAGACGGCAGGTACATTGGACGTTTTGCTATCGCTCGTATTTTAATTAAATCTTAGAGCCTAATTTCAAAATGATTCATATAAAAGTAATGGATTTCTGTCTGAATCGATATTCAACTCGATTTTGTTTATATTGTTACTTAGGACCTTATGCAATGTTTGGCTTGAGTTGATATTGTGGTTGAAAACAATAAACAAATCGATCCAATACGCGTAAAGCAGCACGCTAGTGTTTGTGAGATAGCTCGGCGAGAACCTCATAAAATTTAAATATTGATTTCTTGAAACTAGAATTTCTGTGGAATTTCCCAGACTGTTCAAGGTAAATCTCGAAAATCCTTGATTTATTTCAAAAACAAAAAAACTCATAGCTTTCGAATTTCTATGGTTCTAAGAATCAAATTTTGCAATTAAAAACAATAAATAAATATTCATGATTCCATTTATTTTTGACTTTCTGAGCATAGGGTATGTGTCCCTTGACTCAGCCTAATATGAAACAATCGATTACATTTTTCATTGTAACTCATAGAGTATTTGAGCTGGAATCAACATTTTACTAGCTATACACTTCCTAAGATATGTTTAATAAGCCATCTGATAATATGTATCACGAAAAGCTACACAACTCGTTTTATAAAGTCAGAAACTTTCGATGGATATGGATGTAATGTCGGTTTTCGAATGACAGTTTGGTGTCTAGCCTTACTCCCAGATCCTTTACTGTTGTTTCACGTTTCAAGCGCGTTCCTCGAAGGATGTTAATCATATTTGTGACAAAGTGTGAAAGGCGGGGGGAGGAGGTATAAAAACCTGAAATTTGATGGACGTCATTTTTGAATCACCCCTTACCAAAAATTAGAAATTCTCTTCCCTCGAAGATGTGATCTGGTCGCGATGGGTGGGCCTACGCCTTTAGCAATGAGATGGCAATCAAAAAAATCCTGACGTGATGGTATAACATGTTGATTATTTTGATGTAATCGCATTACAGGAGACGCAAGTCCCTGCCAAGGAAGATGATGCTGTCGTTGCTTTGATAGCTTAAGTGCCACAGGGTAAGAAGATATCTCTTTCGTTGTTACCTACAGCGGTACTTAAAGTGCAGCATGCGGACGGTAGATTCGCTTCGGCCAGAGTACTGATCAATTCTAGTTTGCAAGTGTCATTAATTAGCAAAGCCTGTGTCCGAACGCTGAAGCTACCACGACGTAACGGGAAAGTCGTTGTCAACGGACTCAACATGAAATGGGAACAACGCGTTTGTTGGTTACGCTGGGCTTGGCATCGCGGTTCACTGACGTCGCAGTCTTGACCACCGAGGCTTTGTTCTTGGAAAACTGACTTCAATAATCCCATCCCAGCGTTTCAACCCTGACATCATGAAATATTTCGACAATCTGGACGAACTGGCGGACCCAAAGTTCAACCAACCGGGTACAATTGACACTATCCTAGTTTGTTTTTCTTGCACTCCTCGAAGGAGGACAAGTCAAAGACGAAAGTAGCCAACCAGTAGACCGACGGACGATCTTCGGATGGATCGTTGCAGGGCAAAACGATGCGTCGGAAGTCATCCAGAACAACCATACCGTCCTCAACCTGCACGTAGAGATGGATCTGAACCGTACCCTGCAGCGGTTTTGGGAACAGGAGGAAATATTTAAGGCGCCACCGCTTACTCCTTCTGAGCAGCAGGTTACTGATTACTTAAGTTCAACACTGCAAAGAGACAACACAGGACGCTTCATCACAGGACGCGCTCGGTGATTCTCTCGCTGTTGCCACGTAGCGAATGAAATCCGTTGAAAGGAGATTCCAACTAGATCCAGAGTTCAAGCAACAGTACGTTTCTTTCATGCGAGAAGGAACCCGGTCACATGAAGGAAGTCCCAGCTGATCAGATCGATAAGAACAGCAGCGAGTGCTATTAACGATTGCATTAAAAAAAAATTCGGATGATGATAGAAAAAAAGCTAAGACAGATAAATGCTTTTGATAAATTTCCCATGGATGGTAATTATTTAAGCTAACTTGCAAATGAAATTCTACGCCCTTGCGAGCGGCCTTCCGCCAGTTAACCGGAACATTCGCCATGGCAGACGAAAACATGCGTGCAGGCATGTTTTTGAGTTCTTTCTTCGTTTTATTTATCAATTCCTCCTCAGTTTTCACGACAAAATTATTGGAATAGATCTTACGCTTCAGGTTGGCCCAGAAATTCTCGATGGGACGCAGCTGGGGGACGTTGGGTGGGTTCGCTGACTTGGGTACCACATTGATATTCAGCCGCTCCATCTCCTCCAACGATCGCTTCGAGTAGTGGGCCGACGCTAGATCCGGCCAGAACACCGCGTCTTCGCCCTTATGGTATTTCTTGATGAACGACGCAACTTCCGGCAGGCATTTCGTACTATAAATTTCCCCGTTCACGCTTCTCGCTGATTGTCATCCACAGCAGCACCTTTTTGGGGAACTTGGTGTGCGACATGAACTTCACCTCGGAGCTCACTTTCTTCGTGGGGGGAAGTAAAATATGAAGTGCCTTGCCAGTCGTTGCTATCCAGGGTGAGACAGGTTTCGTCGTCCATCACCACTGGCACGTCGCGATTCGCCGGGAAAATCGAGTTGACCTTCTTATTCAGAGGCTGCCGCTGTGTCATTGCCTGCAGCACCGAAACCAGTGGACGTGACTTCCGCTTCCTGACATGTATGTTGATGTTCGCCAGGTACTTTTTCACCGTTTGGCCTTTCGCCAAACATTCGGGTGGACGGGCCAAGCGCACGCAGCGATGTAGCCACTTTTCCCTTGGTCTTCGGCTTCAGCATCCTTTGGAGTTTCTTATCGCTCAGGGTCGTTGTCAGCTCGGAAGCGGGCATTCTTGCGATGCTTTGATTGTTTTCTAATAGTGCCAGGATGTTGTAGATGCCGGAACGGGCTTATCCGGCGTCTACAAAGTGCCGCACGATGTCCGTTTTCGACGCGACGGGGTGGCGTTCTTTGAACGCGCACATTTCTGAACGGAGTTGCTTCACTGTTTTTGCCATCACGGTTAGAGTTCGACTGATAGAGCTGTCAATTTTTGTCTGCTGACTCATGGGTTACTATGATTGATTCTGCATGGGTAGTTTAGTCACCGTATAAAGGGCGAGTGATGGTAAACCCATAAAAAATCGGCAATTTTAGCCCATTTTTTTTAACGCAAACGTAATATGCCGCACCACGCGGTAACTAAGGCAGACAGTTTGACATGAGGTGTCTCTTTGAACGACAGGCTGCTAGTGGGACCGAATAACAAAGCATTACCGGCTTTGTACTGTTACATTCGGTACGAAGACGGCCCCGTTCTTGGCAATCGAATGCATTAGAGAAGCAGCAAATCAATTTGAAGCAGTGTATCCCCAAGCGGTAGAAGCAATCAGGTTCGACTTTTACGTCGACGATTTCCTGTCTGGTGCTGACGACGAGGAAGCAGCTAGTCGCCTGAAGGGCCAAGTAGTGGATATCCTTTCCTCGGCTGGTTTCGAGCTACGTGAGAGGTCGTCTAACAACAGGAATATTCTATCCAGCAACAAGAACGAAGCTGCACCGGTACCCGTGATAATGCTCAATGTCAGTGGAACAGTGAATGCCCTTGGAATCAACTGATACTCCATCGAAGATGAACATGGTTTCAAGGTCAACTTCTCGCCACTTAGTGTCAATACCAAACGACAAATGATTTCGGACTGAGCCAGGCTGTTTGATCCGTTCGGCTGGTTGGCTCCACTAACAGTGAAGATCAAAATCCTCTACCAGCATCTCTGGATCTGACCGGTGGACGACCTACAGGTGATCTGGCAGCCTATCAATCTGTTTCCTGAGCCCACTACGAACCATCTGTCAGCCAACCGGTAAATCTAGCATTCCCTTTATGTGCATTATACCTGAAACAGACATACAACGTTCAGCGTTGTACGAACTGTCAAATACTTTAATCCAGTACTAAAAAAACACGTACTAGACTAAAGAAGTACAACGCCCTACGTTGTATCAACAATCAATATGCAGCTAGCGATTTGAAATTGATTCACTGTTGTAGAACCCCTTGGTTCGAAGTACACCTTGAAGTCAGCACCTGTTTATACATATTTGCGCCTTTGTTTTGATTTGCTGTGTTATTTTGACAGAATATTTGAGAGTGTGTTCGTGTGAGTTCATTATTAGGGGCGCATTGTTGAGCTTGGGACCGAGCTTGGGACCGATGTGCTAGTACTGACTGAGCCAAGAAAAAAATCGTATTTGTATGGGACCTACTGGTCTTAGAGTTAGTCTATGGTTGTATGTCTGTTCCAGGCATAAGATAACGCAGAAATCAATGTTTTTGTTTTTTTCTGTGTACTTAGCATTGAATTATTTTTATCGCAAAAAATATCGCATGTCATGTCCGCATTCTGACCTTCTTAGAAGATACGCTAGATTTTATTTTTTCGGTTTGACACGTTTGACAGAAAATGGCTATATCAGCACCAACATTAGATTAGGGCGAATCTGCTTTTGTAAACAATGGCTTTCGTTGTCATTTTCTTTTGAACAAAAGGTCACAAATACAAATCAAGCCTCTTTAAGAAAGGGGAGCTTTTTCTCTATCCGCTGATATATTCAATTTAAAGGATTTGTATACAACTTTCGATAAATTAGCAGACAAAGGGTTTGTTTACAAAAGCAGATTTGCCCTAATCAAATGTTGGTGCTGATATTTCTTGGATCAGGTAGTACTAGCACACTGGTCTCAAGCTCGGTCCCAAGCTTGATGATTCGCCCCTAAAAACGTAACTCACACCAACACACCCTCAAATATTCTGTCAAAATTGCATATTTCGATTTTGAATTTCGGAATAGAACCGTTTTCAGCCATACTTAAGCGATATTGATTTTTCGAAATGCGTAAAAAGTATACATCTTTTATGTTCTCAAAAGGAGTAAAAAGTATGCATATTTACTTTTCAAAAGGAGTAAAAAGTATGCATGTTTTACTTTTCAAAAGGAGTAAAAAGTATACATATTATGACGTACATTCAGTTTACGCAAAAGGGAGTAAAAGTAATATACTCCTTTTTGGCGTAGTCCCAGTTTTGCTCGAAAAGGCATACTTTATAGTCTTAAGAGCGTAAATTAAGATAACCGTGTAGCGAATCAAAACAAAAACAAAGATACTAGTACCGAACAGCGCAAGAATGTATTGCAAGGTGCAGACTGCAATGTGTTCCTCATACCTACACTCAGGAAATTATCAATACGATTTTCATACGATCGGAACTATGAACCACCAAGCATGGGTTCAAGAATCATTCCATACGAAATCGTATGAAATGATTATTGTTGCATTGGTCGAGAAAAACATGCATCTTATACAATTTCAATTGGCATCATTCATCAAGCGTGTATAGTCTCGTGGGATTGTGGCTCGTCTCTTGATCCCCATGTTCATGGGAGGAATCCCGATTGAAACTTTTTTTTCAGTGGTAAAATTTTCATACGATCGTCTTATGAAGTTTCTTTCCATTCGAGAATCGTATGAAATTTGCAATAATATCTTGTGGCAAATCACCGTACGATATTCGAATGAATTCCTCACGATTTGTTCGCTCAGTGAACCAATTTCAAATCGCTAGTTTCATATTGATTGTTGGTACCACCGTCAAGTTGTTTCCGGGTTGATGGTTTTTCATGTCCTAAAAAGTTATACACAAAAGAAAGTGTTGCATTTGTTTCGAGTACAATTTTTATATTAAAGGTATCTGGGTTCGATAATGTTTGCAAAAATTCTATCAGTTGCATTTGTCATTTTAATTTAAAAAATCAAATCACAAATAAATTTTAATGTTTGTAGGAGTTAAGATTATAAATCTACTTCAGTATTCGCATCCTAAAACAATTAAATAAGAGAGGAAATAGAGGAATTTATTCAATTCGAGAGTTCAATGCATATTAGTGGATGACAGTTTTCTCATTATTTCTACATTTTCTAGACTTTTGTTTTTATTTTTTTTTGCAGTCATCACATAATTTGAAAGATTATTTAAATCAACTGAATTTTTTTTGGAAAGTTGATCAATTTAACCCTGCATCACGGTACGCCTCTTAGTGCAGCTCTAGTTAAAATACAATAAATTCCTTATACCAATATATAAAATGAATTTCACCGCCATGGTGCTATCATCGTTTTTAATGAGATGCTGGGTGCACACCGAGGTGAGATAAAACTTCACTTTCACAGCATTTGTTCTTTCTCGTTGGCACAGCATTAAACTTCCACGGGCGCTTTGTTCTTAATACGTGTCCTTGGTTTTTCAAGATTATGCACCAACGCGCAACCAACGGAACAAACGGAATCGGGTTCCAAACCTTTCAGCTCGGATGTTCTTCTTGCCGCAATAGAGCAGAATGATGGAAGGCGTTAAATAAAATGTTCTATGGCAGACACTGCGACAACTTGGCCAAAAGAATAAGAATTACTACCATTGACGGGTGATTCTTCCAGTTGATGGCAGACAAAGGGAAGAGATGACTTTTTCCTTTCCCTCTGATTAATTGGTCCTAGAACAACAACGATAATACACGGAAGATCGTAGGTAGAGGTTGAACGCCTTTTCTATGGAAACAAATTTGGAAACGTTCTCGTAAATTTTCGATGTCATTCTCGTCAGTCAACACCAGCGAATCACAAAATACGTTCACCGTATAAACCGTAACGCACCAAAATAGGACAGTAAAAAACAGAAAAATGGAAATCATACAAATAGGTAATATAACATCGAGCAATTTCATTCCTTCTATTTTGTGTACATTCGCTGCCCGCAACACATTGCTAATTACACCGTATTTTTTACATGGTTTATGTGGCTCTATTCAGATGCGATATTATTTGCTCTCTATGTAGGTGGTGAAACTTTTGTTTTCGATGAAAGCTATTTTGTTGTGGTAATTTGGATATAGGAACTATTCTGGAAAGGCATTAGGGTTATTTATTGTTTTCGCTTCTACGTGTTGACAGCGAGACGTATTTAGAATATATATGTATTACAAGGGTTAGGGTTGACTATAAAAAGTAATTCTATTTATGGAAGACGTGAGCTAATATGGCAAGAATACTTCGAACTTCAAAACCAAATCATAACTGGCACTTACGGTATCAAGCGTTCTTTTTTTTACAACATAATTGAAAACCCACAACGCGATGATGCAACATAGATTCCGGTTAAGCTTGACAGCAACAATTTTGCAAGGTATTTAATACTAATATAGTGCAAGGGAAGCGTTGGCTTCGGCAATGTTCACTCTTCTCGGCAACCGAATTTCAAAACACTTCACTGAATACATTTATATGTTAACCAGATGTTGTAGCTTTAACGTGATAACGTTTCAAATAGCCGTATTTTTCGTAGAATAAATGCTACTGTTTTCGTAGCCTATAATACAACTATTAATTTTTTCACACGCAAATCGAATGGAGCAACTGAAGTGCCGAAAATAATAACACTTACTTATGAAGTTTGGCGCTTTATAAAAACATTCAACCGTTTTGGATAGTTCTGACGAATAATTGTAAACAAACCAATACGTCAGATATGTCCGGTGGACGTTGCTCAGCCTGCCTAGATGAATCAATCCCCATAATATTATTACCATTTCGTTTTCAAAAGCTTTGTCGTTGACTGGTGTGACACAGTTAATGCTTCACTCTTTCCCAGAAGCTCTCTCTATAGTTGATTCTTTTGTTTCGTTCTACGCCACCTGATTGTGACTAACTTCATATTTTCGATGACCTTTTGTCACACGCGGTGCGGTGATGGGTGATTGGTGACGTATCCTATTTTCCAGAGGATTCCACTGATTGTTCAACAATTTTTATATTATATCAATGAACAGTTTTACGGTCAACGGCACAAAACTTGCATTTGCTCACATTGTTGTATTTGAGCTATAGTTTGACCATTTTTAACCTCACCATAATACCTAATTAACATGACATCATTGAATTGGTTTCCAGAATTGTTGAGTGCCGTGCCTCGTTAATGTCTAATTCAATAACTCGACATGGAGTTTTCATAAGGGCCAATGTCGCAAACGTAAACAATGGCTTCTTTTGCGAATTTCTTGAAAATGCTAACTCGCTCAAGTAAACTACCACTTCTTTTATAAAGTGGAACTCTTGTTCTGTACAATCATCGTCATAATTCACTATGATTAAGTTAGCATTCTCGAGAAATTTGCGGAAAAAGTCATTGTTTACGTTTGCGACATTGGCCCTTATGAAAACTTTTTGTCGAACTATCAAGCACTAGCTAACAACGATTGTACAACTGCCGGAAAGTGCCGGAATGAAAAAAAAAACAACTGCAATCCCGAATAAATAATTCTCATAGACTTACAATTGAATATATTGTAACCATACAATAGAATCTATAGTATGAACGGTTAATAGTATTGTTCACAACGATAAGATGACAATAGGAATTATTATTAACATGTGTAACATAAGTCCTGGGAATACTTTCAGGCGTTTATTTGACAGCATTAACAAACACACAGATGTCAACCAATGTACTTGTCACGTTCATCTGTGTTCCTACTGAACTGTCAAACTCAAATTGCGCAGTAGTTTTCATTAAAAATGTCGTACAAGCTGGATTTACGAGCACAAGTCGCCAACCTTTTTGAACGGCTTAGAACAAGTGAAATTTTGAGCGTGTTCAAAGACGAGCCAATATCAAAATCAACAATATACCGTGTTTTGAAAGATTGTCGTGATGGTAAAGAACCGGAAAATGAAAAGAAAAGTGGTCGCCCAACAAAATTGAGTGCCAGAACAACGAAAAAACTGCTGTCAAGCGCTGAAAACAAGGTTGGCCAATCAACACGCAAATTAGCACGAAAATTTAAGGTTTCATACATGGCAGTCTATCGGATTTTGAGAAAACATAACGTTATCTATCGGAAACGTCAGCGTGCGCACAAAATTATACACAGCAACAACTCGAAAAAATACCAAAATGCTGCCGTGCACTTCGTCGCAAGCATTTTGAATGATGCTAATCTTGATTCACGTTTTCGCACCATGAATTGAGTGGCAACGATGGTTTCTATACTGCTGACATTAAAACAACACCAGACGATGTTAAATATGCCAGCAAATCGAAATATGAGCCAAAGATGTTAGTGTGAGCAGCCATGTCATCGAAGGGTATCTCGGTGCCTTTGATACGCCCAAACAAGGCCAAAGCTGTCAATTCTGACGTGTATATCAGCCAATGCTTGCCGAAATTGAAGCAATTCATCAAAAAATATCACGCTGACGACGAAATCATGTTTTGGCCGGATCTTGCAAGCTGTCATTACGCGAAAAAAACATTAGATTGGCTAACTGAGCAAAACATACCATTTGTACCGAAAAAGGACAATCCACCTAACGTGCCTCAGCCTCGTCCAATTGAAATTATTTGGAGTGTTCTCAAACGTATGGTGTACGAAAATGGCTGGGAAGCTAACAATGAGCAACAATTGGTTAATCGAATTAAGCGGAAGATGAAAGAAATAGACAAAGACACCGTCCAGAACCTGATTCAACATGTTCGCCGTACACTGCGTAAAATCGAAGATAATGGTCCATTGAGCGTACTGCAAATATATTTTTCAACAATTTATTAATAGAATAAAATACCCTGAAGAGCATTTTAAAATCCGATTGTTTGATTTTAAGTACCATGCTTTTGAATTTTTTCCAGGACTTATGTTACATATGTTACTGCGCTTTCGTTCAGTGATCGCTTCACTTACCACAGTGCATCCATGATCTAAAAATAACCTGCCTCACTAACACAACTATCCTTCCCTTGGCAATTGTAGAGATGCAGTGGTGATCACGGTCTCTAATAACAACGATTGTCAAACTAATCATCCTTCTAACTAACCAAACTAATCCCCTCCCCAAAGACTGCGGACGTGGCCGGCGCCGGTACTGATCTATAAATAGAATAAGTGAACTTGTACATTGAAGATGTAAAGCTACTCCCAAGCTCCATCTATGTATGTGGTTCTCTGTGCAATTACACTAGTTATGATCAGTAAGGGAGTAGCAACTACGATATTGCACGATCGTTTTTGAAAAAAAAAAAAGATTTCGGAGCTAAAGAAACATTTTAAGGGGGACATACAGTTAGAATGACGAAAATTTCATATTTTTATATTTCATATATTTTTTTGCATAAAAGTGAATAATTTCATAGAATCGCTCCTGAAACCTTTTTTCGTCATTCGAACTCCAAGTGTTTAGTTTTCATCGTTTTTCGAAGACGCCTTCTTCGCGCGCAGACCGATAATTAAAACTTTCAACGCGTTTTTCTCAAAACAGCATTTTCAGAGTTTATGCCGGTGATAACTCGAAAACTGATTATTCGATTAAGGTGAAACTTATAGGATTTTTTATTATAGTATTACATTCTATATGAATTAAAAATTATTGTAACATTTTATTATTAAATATGGCAGAAGGTGATAAAATGGCGGAAAAATGTGGATTTTTTCAAAAAAGTTACGCCAAAAGTGCAAATATTTTTTTCAATTTTTTTCAATTCATCTACAAACTGTAAATGTATGTTAATGTTTTTTGGATTAGCAGGTTTCAGATCAAAACTGCGACCAGGAGAACCGGCACAAGCAAATACAACGACCCTTTCAACGCACTCTAACGGCCATCATTTTGTTGAAAAAAAATTTAAAAAAATATTATTGTATACTACATGAATACACTTATAATTGTAAAATAGTTTAGATTGATTTGAGTAAAAACTTCCTTCTGAATTTTAAAAAAAAAAATGAGTTTTTTTTCCTCGTTCTATTTGTATATCCCCCTTCCATGGCTCCTTTATTCCATGGCTATGACATTTTCTGAGTCTAATGCTCATTTCTGAGGGTATGTTCCGGTAGATCAGAAATAAGCAGAGAGATTAACGGCTTAATATTGGCAGTTCTAATTATAGATTACATACAGCTTCACAAAATGTCCCAGGTGCTGAATAAACTGCCCAAAGCCATCCCGCTCCCTAACTTTCTATAAATAAAAAAAAACTATCAATTATTATGATATTCTTAGAGATCGTATATTTTTTTTCCTTTGTTAATTTAATTGCTAATAAAAGTACTGTTGCATGACAAATACAGGTTATCAATAAAAGTGTATAATACTTTATTTCATACCTTAATATGACTTAAAATGCACAAAAAGGGAAGCCATAAACATAAACTGAAAAAAAGCCAATCTCATACAAAAATATAACATCGCCAACCGTGGGATTTGAACACTAGTCCTTGGCGTGAAAGGTTTGTAGCTTCTTTGCTAAGCCATCTACGATTGTTGAAAAGTAACTCTGAGTATCTATGACATGCTTCCCGTTGGCAGTTATACAACAAATTTATCTTTAAGAGAAAAAAGAAAACGTTTTGCAAAACATAGTCGGTCTAATGTAGTTTCAACAGTATTTAGAACTACCTATAAAAATCTTGTCCTATTCAGGTTTTATAAATGTATGGAAAAATGTTTTCAAGACCAATGATAAAGTAAAAATCACTTCCAGCAGTGATAAAAATATGTTTAGCACAATCGTTAGTCAGATTGATTTATGGACATATGAAGATCACATCAGAGAATGCGAGAAGTTTTCTTACACCACCCGGTCTTATATTATTAGACATTCTTCTCGTTTCATAGATCGCGTAATGGCGCTGTAACCATAAGCCATATTGGGCTAGAACTATAGTTAATGCTTAGGTCTCATCCGCTTGAAGGAAAATGGAGCATTACCTAACCTACTTAGACTAGATGCTCCCAACGACCGTTTTAATATAATAAATTTTTGTTCTGTACACCAAACAGGTCACTCTGTTTAACTATTCATTTCAGTTTTGTCCTTTGATATCTACTACGAGAGACTACGTTGGGTTCCCCGTGTCTTCTTGAGATCAAGCTCAATTTCAAAATATAATGTATTATGAACTTATGGTGCTTGAGTAGACCTACAACTTGGTCTAACAATGCACATGAGCTCTATCTCTTATATCTCAGGAATAAGAGCGTATATTCGCAGTGATCTTCGCGATGATATTCGCGGTGAAGATCACGCGATTATCATCGTGAAGATCACTGTGAATATACGCTCTCATGTCGAAGATATAAGAGATAGAGCTATGTATTGTTAGACAAAGTTGTAGGTCTACTCATGTACTACAAGTTCATCATACATCATATTATCAAATCGACCCTCTGAAAGGAGATATTGGCAAATGAATATGCCTGAGTCAAAAATGATAAGCCGCAACCCTGCTTAAGGTAGATGTCAAATCCTCCCTACCGCCACGGTGGCATGGACGTGGCTAGGTGAGCGACCGAGGAGTGTATTTGTGGAGATTATTGCGTGAAGAAACGTATCAGTAACCGTAATCAGGTTCCGTTTCAAGGTGACATGCAATGTCTTCCCGAGCAGGACCGAATAGCTTGATAACTAGCCTTGGTATTAAAGAGCTCAGATTAAGAGGTAAAATACCTGAGCATAATATCATAAAATTGTTCCCACAATGTTGTAGAATACCAAATTGAGTGATGACAATACCAAAATAATTACATCTAAGTGTGTTCCAAATAACAAGTTTCGTTATTCGAGAGATATTTTGCTTGCAATTGTTAGGTATTTGGCTTAGGTATTTTACCTCTTAATCTGAGCTCCTTAATACCAAGGCCAGTTATCAAGATCAAAATTAGGTATTCATATGTTGTTGTCTCTTGCTCGGGTAGTCTTTTTTTTGCCGTAATATACACAACATTTCACATGCTCGAAGATAAGACCGTAGTTGATTAGATTATTGTCTCTATTATCTTATCTTGTCTAATCACCCACTAGCGCCAATTATTAAAAGCATCCTGGAAAATGAAGATTTCTTATATACATCATTTTTCTTGTCACCGGCCAGCCCAACTGCGTAGCATGTGCCGTGGGTTTAGAGGTTTTAAAGGAGGGTTTAGAGGTTTTAAGAGGATTTAAAGATGTATAGCGATTCCAGAAAGAATGTCTAAAATCGCTCTACTACTCCGAATCAAGGCGTGGGCCTGTCGGTACCCGCTCGCAAGAAATATTAGTTCATGCTCCTTTTGCCTGTGGGCGGACTTTTGGCATTCGAACCAAAAGTCTGGCAATAAATTGTAGCCTTATGTCGCTCACTGAAATTGAGATTGAAAAATAAAATTTACAGAATAATACATTAAGTTGTATTTTAAATGATAATAATACAATATAAAGAACAATCCACGCTAATCCATCAAAAATTTCGATCGAGGAACCTGGTAAAATTAAGAGTCCGTAGATACATTTCGTGCCTTCTGGCAACTTTGTTTCTATTGATATCCAAGCTCCCGGGGAGACTTCTAGACAAATTCGTCAGAAAGTTGAAAGTAACAATTGTAAACAATGACTTAAAACGTAAATTTCCTGTAAATGTCAGGTTCCTAACATCCATATCCACTACCGACGGGAAGATAATAACTTCCTGTATCTGTTTCTGGTGCTAGAGTTCTGGCCAGTTAGAATCCAGCAACACTTATTGTGTTGCAGTGGCACGGGAAGTGACCGCTGCAAGAATTCTTTTACAGGGTTTTGTTTACCTAGGCGCCCACTTTCTTTGGTATAAATTTCACGGTGTTTCGTGTGCAGTCAGTCAAAAGTTATTCCAGATGGAAGCCAAGAGGAGAGAAAAATTTCTGCACACCCACGTTGGTAATCCTACGTGATCCGTAATAAAAATCGCAAAAAACGTTGAAAATCGCCAAATCAACCGTGTATGTGCTCAAACGTTTCAGGTAGTGAAAGCGCATGGATCGAGTACCTCAAGGTACGCGTCGTACTGGAACATATGACCGCAAGCTGAACCAGAAGGTGTTGAGAACCGTCACAGCAAACCCTGGACTATCAGATAATGAAATCGCACAAAAATACGCTGCTGCTCGCAGTACCGTTCGAAGAATTCGTTTGCGAGTTGGAAATTGTTCTTTTCGAGCCAGCAAGCAGCAAATAGATCGTTAAAGCAAAGTATCGTCACCAAAACTCGAGCTCGGGAGCAACGCACCGGGGTTTTGACGAAGTACCAAGGATGCTTGCTCATCGACGATGAAGCCTACGTCAAAATGTACTTCGACCAGATTCCTGGCTAATAATTCTACATGGCAACGGCACAGGAAATGTTCCTGCAGATTTAAGTTTGCTTTTATGGAAAAAATTGCCAAAATAAAACTGATGATTTGGCAAGGGATATGCAGCTGTGGAACAAAGACCAAAGTGTTCGTGACGAATAAGACGGTGGACTCGAAGCTGTACAGGAAGCATGCCTCAAAAACCGCGTACTATCTGTCATTAAAGCTCATAAACCTCCCGTGAAGTTTTGGCCAGATTTGGTGAGTTGCCACTACAGCCGGGAAGTCATCAATGGTTCCGCTATGGTAACGTGGATTTTCATCGATTAAAACATAACTCACCCAACTGCCCGCAGCTCCAGCCCATCGAGAGATTTTGGGCGGTAATGAAGCCAAACTTACGAAAGAGAAAAACTCCACAAAATGTGGAACA